>JAODLL010083042.1:0-14776 GCA_026546735.1 Forbesichthys agassizii
CAGATTATATGTACATATACATATACAGATAACAAAAAAAGTCAAAAACAATCTGAAAACAACTTTTGAAAATCTTCAAAACAGTAACAGCCTAGATAATAATAAAAACAGCTACAATGTCTATAGTATTAAAGTGTTACACACACCTATACATAAATTGGCTACATTTATAATAATATTTCTTAATAGGCTGCTGTAGTAGTAAGTGTGCATATTTGTACACATGTGATCCATTATAAACAACAACCCTCCAACAACCCGCCAACATGTACTCGTGAATGTAATACATTGAGCTAAATGTCTTGCTTGTCTCTGGGCTGAAAGGTACAGACAGCTTTCACTTTCTTTCTGTAGAGAGATTTAGAGTAGTCAAATCTCCCTTCAGAGCAGAACAGCCCTAGGTGGGACAACACTGGTACAATGCCAGTTAAAAGGCATCCCATATGGACGCCATATACTGTAGGAAACTGCTAACTGTTCTTGTTCAACCACTCAGCTGTCTGAACAGGAATTTTCGCCAATATGAATATGCCGCTGTCTCCTCGATGTACGGTAACAGCTAATCAATATCTTGATCCTCACTGACGTTAGGCTGAAGGCTTGGCAGCTTAGACCGCTACTGTTGATGCTTCTGTGGTCCATTTACATGCCAAGGGTTAATGCTTCCAAATCAGCGGGCACAGAGCACGGCTCTGATCGTGTCAGGGTTAGCATTAGCATTCCCTCTGTGCCCACCTACAGTAAACTAAAAATATCCTGCATAGCCCAGCACAACTAACACTCTGCCGGCTCTTTAACTAAGCCAAATAAATGGTCGAACTGTGGCAGACAAAATATAATTTTCACATGAGACACAGTTCCAGGAACACTTGACAATAGCAAATACACTAAGAAAGGTATGATGCAATAAAATATGTTTTCACCCAAAGGCGTTATAACATATCCATAGGGGATCTTTACTATACAATTATAATATGTAATTAGTGATGGTTTTGATAAAATGCAGTACATACCAATACTGAGCACTGCAACCCATTCCGGACACTGCATAAACCAATGATTTTGCTCTCTCTCTCACTTGTAAAATGTTTTACTATAATCAAGAACATCAATAGTGGACTGCCTTCAGGTGGCCAATGGTCTGTATTTCATAGAAGGCTCACATCATCGCCTTTATGGATTCTTAGTTAAAGGTCCAGTTTTTTCCATGTGTGTGGTCAGTCGTGTTGTAGGCATGGCCTTATTGTAAAATGGTCCACAATCACGGTATAACACGAGCCATAAAGCCTCAGGTGTAACATTATCTCTAGATTGCAGCCAATCATGTCTGACCTATTCTCCCACTCCTAGTTAGATAGCCAATCATCTTAGAAGATGTTAAAATGCAACACCAACTGAAAAGGTATGATATGAAAGTCTGTCCAAAATGACAGTTGAAAATTGGAATGACAAGGGGCCTTAAAAGACACATCTTACACCTTGTGCAAACTGGTCAGTAAGCACAGCACAAGTGTTTTTTCTATAGCTTCAAACCGATGCAATTGTCATTTTCCCATCCAGACATTTTCCCATGTAATTTTCCCATCCATCCATGCATTGTATAGATACAGCAGCAAATGCAGTTGAGCCCATTTAAGCGCTCCTGGGTATGGTGGTCAATGAAGTGTGGTCAGGCACATTGTTTGCGCACTGCTATCTTAAGGCAGCGGAAAGCGATTTTGTGATTGACCAACAACACCTTGTCTGAAGTCAATGGTGTAGTATTTCAGTTATTTTTAGGGAGCATTAGTAACATGCACAGCTCGCTTACACTCTGTTGCCATCTCCTCTCCACCCCTCCCTTCACCAGAGGAGGAGTAGAGAAGGGTGTAGGAGACCTGTCCCTAACAGCAGTGTCATGGCATGGCAACACTGAGAGCCAGTGTATTAGGTGCATGTCAAGTTGGCCATACAGTATTTGTTATGGTTTTGGTGCTGAAAGATGATGTAAGCTGTTATCTGAGCAGCCTATCGGCGATATTACTGTCACATGATTGTCCTTTTAACCAGGAACCAATAATCAATATCAAGGTGGTCATGGACATCCGCCAGAAGGCTTTCCTTGCTGTTTGTATGTTTCACAAATCCAGATTGATATGTTGATAGGACTAAGCGTGACATTCTGTTGCATGGCAGATCCCTTTGTTATTATTGTGTTATTGTGATCCACATACATCTCAATAATACATTTACCTTTAGTAAATTTTAACATTTTGTCTTTGTGGAAATTTAGTATATTGCCATGGGTTTTGGATGGTTTGCAATCCTGAATAACACTAGCGGAATTTACATGGACACTTTTTTTTATTTCCGAATGGAATCTTTCAGATTGACAGTTTTGGATCACCTGTTTACATGGGATGTCACCTAATCGGGTCTGGTGTTTACATGGGATGTCACCTAATTTCAGGCCTAGTAGGCCAGTGGGTTGCGAATATTGCAAGCGGCCATTAAATGAAAGCAGAATATCAAAGAAAGGCTTCCGCGCTTTACTATCTCATTGACCGTGAGTAAGGTTGTGGCAAAATAGCCTACTTGTTCCTGATTGGATTAAATCCTATTTAGCCACGTGCACACCATAGATTCTGGAGCTCTCTGTTCAAAAATATTTGGGCCCATGCAGGTATAATATTTTATGTAAACTGATAGGTTTTTGAAAATTATGTTACTGGTACTTGGTGTTTGGTGGGTCTCTAAATAGATTTGTCCTCTCTAGATGGGTCTTGGCATAAAAAGGTTTGGGAACCCCTGCTCCAGACAGTCTTCACAAACATATTCACCTGCAGCCATTACACCATACTCTCTGTTCAACATACTAGTGAGTCACGCTGTGTTCAGTTCATTGGACTTTGTTGAGAAACCCCCTGAGAACCGTGAGCCTTCTATCAAAGTCATCTTGTATCCGCTGCGTACGTAAACAAATGATTTGTGATTCCAGTTGGAACTATTCCATCAGCCTCTGGATACATGTCTCAATGACTCTAACAGCTGTTAAAGGGTAATCGATACTTGGATTGGCAGACCCACTGGCTTGGAGGTAAGATTACTTCAGTTGATTGTCAACGTCAGTTATTCTAGATTCAGGGTTTATATTGTCGTATTTGCAACTTAAACTATCCCAGAATAAGACATTGTGGCCCTTTAATAGTCAAAATGCATTCCCACCGTAATTACCCAAACACCTTTCTTCTAAATCAAGCAATGATTTTTACAAATAATGTACTGTATGTGTAGCATGTACTTGCAAATGATTTGAACCACAAACCTTCTAAAATCTTATTTTTTAGGTAACTTAAACTCAAATACTACCTCAATATTGGAGGCTACATTTGCACATTCCTTCATAAGCATGTCACTGACATGAAACTTCAATTGCAATAACGCCAGAAATTGAGCTTACAAATGTTGATATAACTACTGTTTTAATTAAACAGACACATTAGGCGGCAGTTATATTCATCTTCATTATAGTCACCATATAACTGGGCTAAGCCACATTGCTAAGGGACAACCAATTGTTGTCCTGTGAAGCAGATGATGGCTACTGTACATGGGCCATCTCTCAAAGGGTGATGGATGGGGGGTGGGATGGATGCGCAACACTATTGTTCCCCCTCCCACTCAGATTTGACCAGCTGTTCTAATCGAGTTTAAACCGATGACCTTCCAGATATCATCACTAAACTAACATTTGCAGGACTCTTATCAGTGTCCAACAGGAGCCATGTATCCTAAGTTTAGGCTTTAGTGTTAAATATAGGCTATATGGTAAGACACAGGTGAATGGAATGAATCAATAGCCTATAGCGAGACCGTGGATAGTTGTAACGTGGGTCAGTTGTAACACTTCCAATTTCTCAAATTAGGAACAAGTTATGAATCACCTGACTTACTCTGCACATGCCCATTTGAATCCTTATTGCACATGTGAGGAATTAGCACCCTGTGGTAGACACAGACAGTTGAAGGAAAACATTATCTTGTTTAACTTAATTCATTATTGGGATACCATTGCCTGTGTTGAATTTAAACTGATAAAATGTACATAATGTTTATTGCGTGTCTATAGATGTGTTATTAATATAAGTTGTTAGTGCTAATACTTTACCTGTTAGTGGTGAGATAAGTAGTTCTTGACTACATGAGTCTGGGTTACTTGTAACACCAATACAAGTGTTACAGAATTACAACCAAGCAAGAAGCTCTAGGTCTGGAAAGAAAGACTGACTGAAAAATAATGTGTCATGTGTCTGACGGACAGTGCAAGATCAATACACACACATTACACATAGATTATAATAAGTGTATTAGTTTATTATTATTATTAATAAAAAATATGTGTTGCTACTCTCAGACACATGCCAATTATGTAAAGTGTTCTTCAATTAACACGTTTTGTCATAATAATGTTTTATAATGTTAAATGTTGCCCTTGGTCAATCATAATGTTACATTTCACTGCATGTTACCACTAACCATGACTATGGGGTGATTTGTATCCTTTCAATCCTTGTGAAATGTGTAAAACCATGCATTTTCTGTTTGAGTGGTATAACAGCTACTGTACAGCATTTAATTAATAGTAGACATGTAAATCGTATATATATATATATATATGTACACCCAGTCTCCCGTATGTAACCCATATTCACAATCATTGTCAACGAATTCTATTTGTTTCTATAGACTGCGCTGTAAACATAAGGGATATGTGGAAACAGTTGTGTCGATTTTGTGGTGTGTTGTTCTGAGCAGTGAACGTTTTGTCATGCCCGCTGTAGTTACCTATACATGGCCGTATTCATGTTTACCCGTTTCCCAACTCCACTCTGTATTTATGCTTGTACGTGGCCCCTTCATCCATAAAACCGTGTAACATTCTTTGCAATGGCCATGTTGTGGTGTTAAGGTATTAAGATCTAATTCAGTTCCCTTTCGTGGCGTGGGATGTGGGGCAGAACGAGAGAGAGAGAGAGAGAGAGAGAGAGAGAGTTTTAAGTAGAACACATTATTCTTCTCTATTGTGTCTTGTTAGCCTATCACAGTGAGGCGAGGTGGCTGTAGGAACATTTTCAAACTTTTTGTGACCCCCCCCCCCCCCCACCTCCTCCTAATTCCCTTTGGAATATCAAAACGTAACAACGGAACATGGCTATTTTGGGGAAGACTGCACTTCTGTCTGGGGATGTCAGACGTCCTGATATACATATAGGCTACTGAACAGAACTGATAATAAATAAATAAATAAATAAATAAATAAATAAATACCTGAGCTATATGGTACTATCCACAGAGTGGATGTCCAATGCTGGCCGAGTAAGCAATAATACTTGCAATGCCGTAAAAATACAATGTTGAATTAACATTTAAAACAAAGAAAGAAAAAGACGTTTATTCGACTAAATAATTGTCGTAGACATTGCATGTTGGATGTAAAAATGTAAACCTTTGCGGCAAAGCTGGCTAGCAACTTTTTTAAGAATAACCACTTGGAGCGGTTTGGTCGCAAGCGAGCGCAAGTGCGACCCGGAGGCTCTTGCTTTCTTCAACACACTGAGGCGGGCAGGTGCGCTTGCAGGGGCGCGACACACCTCACGGACTGTAAACCTATCCGGGACGCCGCGCTGTTATTCTAGGGCTGTCCTCTTTAGTTCCGTTCGACGGATTTGTTTTTATTGTCTACTATTGTAATCGATCGTTGTACGCCAACCAGAACGGGTACACACGCAGGTGCGCGCAGAACTGGTGACCGGCCGAGCTCTAGCGCTGTAAACGTATACCTCGAACTAAACAGTCTTTTTTATTTTTTTTCTACCGACTGCAGAGGAGAAGCCACTGGTACAGCGGTGTCGAATGAACAGTGTCTGAGAGCGAGAGTGATAGAGAGAGAGAGAGAGAGAGAGAGAGAGAGAGAGAGAGAGAGAGAGAGAGAGAGGGGGAGCTCTAGCAGTCCCCTGTCTTGACAGCCAGGCAAAAATCCAACGCTATAAACGTCTTATGTTGACGTTTACAATCGATGGAGTCCTGCCTATAATCCCTTTATTGGAATAAGACTTTTATTTTCTTACTGGGAACCTCGTGTTGTGGAATTAGCTTTTCTGCACTTACAAAACCCAACGGGAAAGAATGTACGAGAAGGGATACGCCGCCTGCCGAAGATAAACCAGCGCAAAAAGGAGGGGATAAATGTATGGGATTGGATGGCATTCTTTCACATATCACCACGAAGAGAATGAACGGGGGATGAGAAGAACATTGAGAGGCGGATAAGAGCGGTGGTGTGAACATCCACACCGGACGCACCCCAGTGGAAGACGTCCTCTAACTCTAAACGTCAACGGAATATTCGAACTATTCAAAGGATCTAATATACAGGCTAGACGCAGAGGCTATATATGGGGGAATCTCTAAATCGCTCATTTGGAACATATTTGTGTGGAGTTACAAGTACAATTTCAACTATTACTTCAATTATGGGGTTTGGAGAGATCATTTCGCCCTGACGCGAGCATTCCCCCCACCAAAACGAACGGGGTGGTGTTATCCTGCCCGAGGTAAAGTTTTAACACCTAATGCATGTTAGGAAACGTTAACGTTCATGTTGATCAAACATATACATATACTGTATATGCATTTGTGTTGGTTGTTGTTGGTGCGTCGATGACGCTGGTATGCACACCATTTAGTGAATGTCTATATGAATAGTATTGGGAGGAATGCTGATATGTGCAGGGAGCGTTTGAGACCGATTGAACTGGGAATAGCACACATTGCAAGTTGGAGACGTGGGCGCGCGTGCGTGCGTGCGTGCGTGTGTGTGTGCTTGTCCGCGACCAACGCCGGCGTCCAAAAGGCTAGTTCATGTTAGTTCATACATAGCCGTGTGGGGGTACGCGCAAAGCTTTGTATTGAAGAGTGTGTACGAGGTTATGTGTGTGTGTGTGTGTGTGTGCGTGCGTGTGCGTTTGCGTGTGCGAACGTCTATGGGCGCGAGCGCGCGTGTTAGAATAGAAAGGATGCCAGATAGCACGTGCATAGGCGCGCGCTCGCGGCTTGCAGTGGCCAGTTCGCGCGTGTGAGAGAAAGATAGAGAGAGGGAGAGAGAGAGAGAGATAGAGATAGAGGGAGAGAGAGAGAGGGAGAGAGATAGAGATAGAGGGAGAGAGAGAGAGGGAGAGAGAGAGATAGAGACTGCGCCCTGTAGATAGTTATCAAGACAGACCATGATGCGTGCGTGCGCCCACACAACCGCGTACACGCACGCTAGCATCTCACCCTCATCGGTTACACAGGGCGCAATTCAATCTTGCCCGGGATTCATTTTATACATCTCATGGCTACATCACCTACATATTATATATATATATATATATATATATATATACACAGTATATATATTATATATTGGCATTAACATATCTGTACTGTACAGTGTGCAGTACAAATGCAGACCTTACCTTACAGGTTCTGTCGTTCATATTTAGACGATTTTGACCATAAATATTACTCTATGCCTGTAATGTGTTGGAAAATTAGTTTTGGCAGGGTTTATTCAAGAGAATGAAAGCCCACCAAATATGTCATAAGTGTTTATTATGGTTGGATGAGAGTTGGAGCCTTGTCAGCTATGTGCCTACGGTGTGTTACATTTAATACAAAAATGTGTGTGCATGTGTGTGCGTTCGCGCGTAAAAAACATGTGTTTATAGTGTTGCGCCCTCCCGTCAGTCTTGTCAAAGCCATTTTGATACATGGCATATTGGATATGTGACACCGGGGATTCAGAGCAACGATGGAGGATTATCTCCAGCGTTACTAAAAGGGCCGATAATAGCTGGTAGACATTCTTTATTGACTGTATTTAATACTTTTGTTTTATCGGGATACAATTAAAGCATCAAACGGATGTGGGCGCACGCTGAGTCTATAGCTACTGGTAATGTTCAATGTTTGTCTCTAGTTAGGCTTTTATTCAAATGTATTAAATATAAAATGATATAACATTCCATGTCATATACCTATATGCACCAAACATATATATATATATATATATATATATATACAATGAAATAGACATAGCAGCTATACTACAATGCACAAGTACTCGTGGTATTGTATACTAAGCGGTTTTAAAAATGTTCAGCTCACCCCAAAATTACAGTGCCAGAGACTCACGAAGACAAACCTGCTCCTCAAGAAGACACAACCAATGTGATTATGAGGGCCTTGTGACGCATTCTCAGCACAGCAGGTGTAGGATGTTGATCTCATGCTTATGCGTGTACAGGTGTGCTGTTCTCTGATCCAAGATACGGTGGATTATCTATTCATATTCCCATCCATCAATAACACTACCACATTTTGGTCAAAGCATTTCTTGAGGAGCACATTTCCATAACTCACTCATCGGGACTGATTTAGAGAACATCGTGTGGTAACTTAACTTTCTTCTATTCAAAGTCTATCTGAAAATTGATCACGTCCTTCAGAGGCATAAAATGGCCCCCATAAGTGTTATGAGCTCCTCAGCTGTTGCTTTTCCTGTTTAGCATGAAATGCTAAATGTTTTGAGAAATAAAACCATGGGAATAGTTATGCTGGGTGCTTGACGGAGGGGGCCCATTGTAACTCAGCTCTGCCCCCTGTGGCCAGTAAGTGCTCTTGCTACTTCAGACCTCTCGTACTGTATCTTGTAATGGACCCACTGATTCACAAGCCTGGCATAGGGAGAGACAATTGCGTTTACATAGAAATAGAAGAAAAACAAAGGAAAATACAACAGTCCGCTGTTGAAAAACCTGTCAAGAGCCGTTATCTGAAAGCCCTAATCATCCTCCCTACAGAGATATTCCACTTGAACCAGTCCATATCTAGACATGGCCTATTATTACAATGGTGTGCGTTGCACTTGGAATACTGCTATCAAATACACGTCCTTCTGTAATAAGGAGGCAACATCAGGTCTCAGCGCCAGCGAGCCCAGTTGCTCTTGCACAGACGCATTGATTGATCAGCGCAATAAATTCCAACATGCTATCCAGCCGCTCATGCAGGCATTAATGGCCCATGGATATGGCAGCATTATGCAAATACAGAGCTCTGGGAACAGGGAGCGAGTGGGCGTGAGAGAGAAGTTAGTGCGCTTTTTATTTTTTCTCTCTTTCTGTCCCCCGCTTCATTTTTAGTTGTGTTTAGCTTTCCATTTATGTCCTAAAAGGGGCGGTTTGCCGTGCCATTAGGTCGGGGATGAATGGCTCCATCTTCAGCGGTAAATCAAGGCTGGGGCGCTTAGAAGAGGGGCGCTGGCTCACTTTGTCTCTCTCCGCGCCATCGTTCATTATTCCCACCTTAGCTTAGCTTAGCATACGCTGGCTGTACTGCGGATGGCCCCGTGCTTTTCATCTTTTGGGGGCTCTTATTTTGGTGACAATCAGTCAGTTTTTAACTGTTTCTCAAGTCCCTTTCTTTTTCCTGTGGGGGTGCACCTGCCCCCCCCCCCCCCACACACACACACACACCTGCCTCTACCCCTCTCCTTTGTGTCTGGCAGTTGGTTGACAGAGGACAGCAGGGTGGGTGGTGGAGCGACAGAGAGAGAGAGAGAGAGAGAGATAGAGAGAGAGAGAGAGAGAGAGAGAGGAGACTAAACCACAAATGTTAGAGAACATTGCCTATTAGCAAAGGAAGCCTATAGGATCTTGCCATGATGCTGTGATGTCTAAATTGATTCCAAAGTGCATTTGTGAGATGTGTGTGTGTGTGTGTGTAGGTACATGTGCGCGTGAGCATGCACCTGTGCATACCTACATGCATGTGTATGTGAGAGATTTTTTGGGATAATTTATGAGAGATTGAGGCAGAGAAAATAAGAGAAAACCAAAAGCATTGGACAAAAACATTGACAATTAGCTAAATAAACCAGTAATAGTGTATAAAAGCCAAGTGTTAAGTGTAGTTATGCCTTTACAGTTAAATTATGAAGTAAAAATCTATACTATTGCTCTGCTTCCCACATGCTGAAATACTCTTTATATACCTCCCTGGTTTAATAAGTGTGTCCTGGTATTATACTCTATTTCAAGATATGATGCAAAAACAGGAAAGATTGCAGTCATTTATTTCATCATCCAGACAGAAAATGTAATCATAAAAAACACATTTGTGTTTCAAGAGACAACAATGAGGGAATACGGAATAAGAGAAAAACTTTGAATAAGCACAAAACCAACAAACACAGGCATGAAAGCAAAATAATTTGCAAGGGTTAAAAGAAACACGAACACTAAAATACACACTGACAGCAATCAGGCAATAGGAAACAGGTGTGGGAGGCCCTGATTGGCACCTGTCTCAGATCAGCTGTCAGTACTCCGGGGAGTGCGTGCGAGAGCGCGCAGGAACGGTAGGCACTGCCCCACCCCGGGACCTCGGCGTGACAATATCATATATATTATAATCTGGGTGACAATCTTGAAGCTAATGGTGTAACTATAGTAACTATCTACGGTATCTATCTCCAGACACTTTAAATGGACACTTTGACTCACCAGACACGGTTTGAATCCTGACTTGAAGCCATTATAATGACATTAGTTAGCCTGTGATTTATGCATAGGTGAAATAGACGTATGTTTTAAACAATAATCCCTGTTGGGGCAATATGATTAATTATTATTTGTTAATGTGTTGCCTAGTGGCAAGATGAATGTGGAGCATTTGTGTGTGGTTTGCTTGGCTTGATGGCTTATTTATTTGACTAAACTTTATTGTGCTAAACTAAACCGTAACTACATTTTGGTGATCATTACTTTGCATTTGATTATTTCTATCCATCTTCAGACTGTGTAAAGCAAATATAGATATTTACTTGGAAATATGTTATTAACTATGTCAGAAATCCATTCTTTACACATGTAAAAACACTGGTAACTGTAGTGATGCATTGTAAACTAAATTTCTCTGTACAGGATTTTTTGGGAGGGCCAGTAACAGGGGAATGTATACGTAGATGGTCCCCCGATTTGCATAGCCCTCCCCGTAACAACACAAGGATATGTGCATACAGAGCATTTGAATCAAATCAGTATTTATCCTGCTCCAATGCAAGTTATTAGCCTACTAAATGTACTGTCCTTCAACAGCCTACAATTCCATAGCTAAGTCACCTTACTGTCCTTTCACAGCCTAGTCTGATAGCTATGCCTTCATTGCAGAAAGAGTCAATGTGCATTATTGTGAAAGCTGCTGGTTTAGTAGCCTAGTCTACCTGCTAACACCCGGCTGCCAAATCCAGTCGGCATTCTCGTGTTCAAATCAGCATCCAAATAATCCAACTGTCTTCATGTAGTCCAATTCTCTTTCCAAAAAATAAATAAAATAAACACATATCCAAATGAAAACATCCTATCCAACGAGCTGTAGGCTAGAATACCTTGACAAGAACAGCATATCGCGGCATCTGCAGGTGTCATGGCAAAAAGTGATCTGCTAAAATGTGGTCTGTTTGAAACGGTTTCTGCCCACGAGAGCACGCACAGCCCTTTATTATAACCAGTCTAAGCCCTTTTACCAGTATGCATTTATTTAAATGAAAACACAACTCATAAAATGCATGACTGCGTTTTCCAATCAATGTTTGGCTGTGGATACCTTTTTGGCACAACATCACGGTATGGAGTTTACCATAGGTTAACTACGCAATGGGTGTGGTTACAGCACCTTCTGCTGACACACCCCCAGTGCTTGAGAACAGATAATGATGGTTATATTTTAACACTTTTGAAACCTGATATTATACACTTGTCGACTTTCTTATTAATTTAAATTTGTCTGGGTGGTTAATATTACCTTTTTCTGTGGTGTGACAAACTCAAAAACACAAATGTATGTCTGCTTTACACAATCTTTAAACAAATATTTACCTTCTATGTTTTTACCACTTACTGACACCATTGTCTCTCTCTCTCTCTCTCTCTCTCTCTCTCTCTCTCTCTCTCACACACACACCTACACACCTGTTGCATCAACCGCATCAATGTCATATTGCTGGCACCAGATCCTTCAGCGTGATAGGTTGTGTGTGCGTGTGCATGTGTGTGTGCACATGTGGTGCCTGGCTGACTTGACAGATGTGAAGCATGCTCGGCGATAACGAGCTGTGTTCAGGACACACACCTGCCACTGTCTGTGACATGTTACAGACAGGACTCTGGCTCCTGCGCACTGCCACCCCAGACAGCCCCCACGCCACCTCCTCTGCCTCAGCATCTTTATCCATAACCATCTTTATCCACCATCTTTATCCACCATCTTTATCCACCACCATCTTTATCCACCATCTTTATCCACCACCATCTTTATCCACCACCATCTTTATCCACCATCTTTATCCACCATTTTTATCCACCACCATCTTTATCCATCAACATCTTTATCCACCACCATCTTTATCCACCATCTTTATCCACCACCATCTTTATCCACCACCATCTTTATCCACCACCATCTTTATCCACCATATTTATCCACCACCATCTTTATCCATAACCATCTTTATCCACCATCTTTATCCATCAACATCTTTATCCACCACCAGGCTAGTGTTTTAACAGTGTCAGGGCAATTCAGGCTTGTTAAACAGCACATGTTTACCCAGATGTTTTTGTCCCCAGCCATATTGTGGAAGCAGTTTTTAGACCGTTCTAAACCTTGACGCTGAACTCTGTGTTTGAACTTGAAGTTATAATGAAGACTTCATCGACTGCATATTCTTTACCTTTAGTCCTCTCTCTCTCTCTCTCATATATATATATATATATATATATATATATTGCCACATAAAAACATCTCCCACTAACATCGATCGAACTATATGTCTCCTTTGTCTCTCTCTCTCTATTACTTTCTATCCCGCTACGCTAGTTGGCTTCAGCCACACTATCCACATGTAAATGACTGTTGCCACGTCATGTGCGGACTTTTCCATCCCATGTTGCTCTACGTGACGACGTCACAGCTACCATAGCTCTACATCATTTGCTTTCTGTCTCTCTAAACTGTCCTGTCCATTAAAGAACAAAAAGCTAAACAAATTAAAAATTGTGATTAATCACAGAAATGTGTGTGATCAATTAGTTTATTTTTAAATGTGCGACTCCCAGCTGTAATAATAACACAATTAACCCGAAGATACTCATTGAGACTAAGAAAGTGTTTTTTAAGGGAGACCTGGCTGAGACAAGCAGCAGCATAAATAAAAGCACAGTTGCAGACAGATAACACAAATGAGACTAAATTATACAACCTCGTAAAACAGCAGAGGGAACTCACATTTCAAAAGAGAGAGAAGCTTCAAGATCAAATCTATCCCAATCTGATTCCTCTCCTGTTTGATGTCCTGCCACGTAGTGTTTATTTTGGCAGCTATATTTTTATTTATTCTTAGTCCTGTGTCAAATGTCCTAGTTATTTTTTGTCATTTTTAGTCAACTGTATTCATTTCTTTGTCAGATTTTAGCTCACTAAAAGTATGGGCATTTTAGTCTGATGTTGGTCACAAGAAAATCCCAATTATTTCCGTGTTTAAGGACATTGTCTCTTTTTAGTCAGGGGAAAAAAAGGTTGTTTACGAGTATATATAAACACTACTGCCACGGTGCAACCTGATTGGTTCCTCTGAGGTTCCTATACTGTAGCCTTGCTCGTTCCCCTTATGCAGACCAGACAGTGAGATGTCTCCCTGACCTTGTGCAATTTGAGATGCCTGTTTGTCCTCTCCATCTATTGGCATGGCAACAGACTGTGTGTGTACATGTTCTCCAAATGGCTGTGTGCTTTTCATTTAACTAATACTTATTCCCTTAACCTAAACCTGTCCTGTTTTGACCCCTCTCAGGTGAGATGTGTTTACATTTACTTTTAGCTTTTTAGCATTTTTTATTTATTTTCACACTTAGCAGACACTTCCAAAGTGACATTTGTCAATTGTAGAACAGTCCACAGTAGAACACCAGTCCAATTCGTTTGTTATAAGGCATGCAAGCCTATTTAAGGGATGGAGTAGAGAGTATATATAATGTTTGTGTTGTTGTGGAAAGTTGAATAAGGATATGTATACTGAAAAAGAGAAGTTTGGTCTTTGTGTCAAATGTACAGATGGATGGCTCTGCAGACAAATAAACTGTCTGCAGATAATCAAAACAAAAAAGACATGGTGGTTTCGTACACAAGGGACATTTTGATACACAAACAAGTGTACCTTTAATTTATGATATTCCTGTAAGCTAACAGAAAACGTTGCTTGTCAGTGGAACCACTGGGAACTACCTCTGAAGCACAGCTCTAATACACTATTAGATGTTTACAGAAAAGATGTGTCCTTGCACACTGAATAACGGTTACTGCTTAGTACGTTACTTATAAGAAACGTAGACGCAGGGAGAAACAATGACACCCTGTGTTATACAGAAAACACCACATCCCTAAACGGACACTGTGCGCTACATTCATATGTAGATACACAGGGCATCCGGAAAGTATTCACAGTGCTTCACTTTTTACACATTTTGTTATGTTACAGCTTTATTCCAAAATGGATTTACAAAAAACAAAAAACAAAAACAAAAAAAATTAAAATTAAAAAAAAAAAAATATATATATATATATATATATATTAATATATATATAAATCACATCACAAGTATTCACAGCCTTTGATCATTACTTTGTTGAAGTGGAA
>JAODLL010083043.1:0-14772 GCA_026546735.1 Forbesichthys agassizii
ATATATATATATATATATATATAAAATATATAAAACCATATTTAATTAAGTAAGTAGTAAATTTAGTTACTTTAAACAACTTGTGTTTGAGCAGTCTTAGAAATACAGTAAAGCTGATACCTGTGTCATTTTCACACTACTCTCAATCTCCATCACTGTAGGCTATCCAATTCCAGCTAGAAATGATTCATACACATGAAAGCCTGGTTGCTTTATCATGTTTTAACCGGAGTTTTGACAATATACCATAGGTAGCAAAATGTAGATTGGTTTATTGGTAGAGGGAATACAGTATATTATATACATTTTATACATACCATAGACCTAAACCAAATTTATATCAGTTGATCTAGACATAGTCAAAATACTGACTTACTTAACTTTAACTGACAGGCACTATAAGTATATTTGTTTTGGTTTGGATAACATGTTGATTACACCTTACATCAAATGGCGGTATTTTCATGGGCAGATTCATTTCTTTGTTGGTCTAAAGGAAGCTCTTGTTGTGAGGTCAGACTCGTTCCCTCTGCAGCCTGCATAGCTTTAAGCACTCCAGCCATGAGAAATGTCTGCCAGGTGGACTGTCAGCCCGCTTGTTCCTATGGAGTATCACTATCTGGGCTGGGCTTAGAGCTCAATCTGCGGCTAAGTCTCTCTGGAGGAGCTCTCTTGAGGACGTGTGTACATGTTTTTTGTGAGCAGAGTCTGAACACTATTATAACACTGTAAAAAAATATACACAGCATACGGCCTTTTAGACATTTCCATGTATTCCAATGTACTATAGGTAATAAGTGACGTAGCCTACTGCATGTGTGAGCACGTGTTTGAGTAGTACAACCATAATGCCAAATGTGAGTACAGTCCGAACTAGTCTCGCAGAGCCAGCCTTTACTTACATAAAGCCTAGGACACAGCGCTGGCTAACCATGTCAAGATCCGCCTGCTTGACAGGAAAGGTATTTTAATTGACATGCACAACAACCACAACCACAACAGACAATAAACTTTAACAGACTAATTTGTTGAGAAACTTACCAACATGACTGGCTATTTTCAGGTATTGTTCTGATAGCAAGTAGGCTTAAAATAAATGTACTGGAATTGAAACTGAAATGATAAAATAAACTAGGCTACTGCACTAGCATCGCACCAGAATTACACCTACAGACTACGTGAGTGACAATGCTATCAGCCAATGAAAATCTACTGCTCAATTTGGTAAAGCGATGTCAAGCTTCCATGCATCAGACGCACAGAGCTACTTATGTGATGTAGTGCTAGTGGACGGAAGATGCTGAGGCTATGGCTGTACACACCATGAATGGTATTGATGGGTGCAGCTGAGCCTGCTTGTGCTCCCTGGCAGACGCACCGATCGATGTGTTTTACACAAGAGGCGTGTTCCTGCTGAGTTGCACAGAGGAGCTGGGCTGCTCCCATCGCTGCCTGAGCCGTGTGAAATAGACTGATCCCACTGATCCACTGATCTGGTATCAGCCTATTAGAGGCCTACAGTCGCTTTCAGCGCTACTGCACTCAGAGGAATACTAAGGAAGGTCAGTGGGATCATTGCATGTATGCATTTTATTAGTAGAACATCTGGCTAATTTTAGATATTGCGTATCTACAGCACTATATGTTTTAGTAAGCGGGTAAAATTTGAGAAATTATTCATTTAAAATTGTACACAACTGTGCTTTTATAGCATTAATTAGAAATGTAATTATAGCTTGCTAGCAAGGTTAGAGCTTGGGAATTGCTTTTAGTTAAAATGTACAATTGGAAAGTGTTGGGTGTAATATACTGCAGGTTTTTAGTTTTTGTTTGCCACACACGTTGAACATCTCTTTTATCTGGTCCATGAAAATGCACAGACGTCCTCTGCCATTCTCAGTGCCTCAAGAAATCATCCTTTCCCAATTCCAGCTGTTTTCTTCTGTGACATACACAATCAGGCGCTTCGTATGTCGCCGTGGCAACAACAGTGTCTCGTAATGATGCTTTCCTGCCTTGTTGGTCAATTGATTTACATACAGCAGGTCACCATTGTGGCCGAGGGCCCTCCGTGGCTGATAGTGTGTTGCCAACACTGCGCGTGTTGCCTTTGTTTTCGTTTGGGCCTGCCGTGGGGATCAACTCATCGCTTGCATGCGTCGGTGTGTGTGTGTACGTGTGTGTGTACGTGCACGCTTCACGCTTACCTGCAGGCCATCATCTCTGCAGCCTCCCTATTATCTGTCTCACTCAGTGCTGCCATGGTGAAATAAATGCAATGCTTTAAGGGAAGCCACAGCATCGCTATGGCAACCTCACCCCATACCCAGCCAGACAACACCATCTTTGATATGGAAACTCTCTGGCCCTGTAGTACATAAAATACAAACAGGAGTCTCTGCCTGGGTATGTTACTGTGGAACAAGAGGAGGCGGTGGGAAGCGATAGCTCAGCAGAAAGGTGGAAAGACTTTCCGCTGTTCAGTCTGCTGAGTCTGCTAGGCTTAGGGGGTGGGCCGGGTGATGGGGGTGCTATCTGGCAGGGGGTCCTCAATGCTCACACCCTCCCTGGAGCTCTGAGGGGGCTCTCATCAGGCTGATTGGGGCTCTGGGAGGAATGGGTGGGGGGGGGGGGCTCCGTACATCGCCCTAGTACACCACCTAACTAACCCGGCCAGCTCGTCCCAGAAGCATCTTCTCTGGGCCTGGGCACAGTGACCCTCACAGGGGACAACATGCGTGGGGAAGACGGGCACTTTGGACGGACCGCATTTGAGGAAAACATCAAGTAAAAGCATGGAGAGAAATACAAGCGCGACACCCGGGAGATATTGACAGACACATAGACTGACAGAAAGCAAACTAAATGGCTCTGCAGCGCTTTGTTTCGCTTTGATCATGAGCCAAAATCTGCTGCCACACACACACACACAATCTTTGCATATGCGCATCTGTGTAGGTTTGTTTTGTGGCGTGTACAGGGGTATGTGTGCCTGTGTACTGTGTTTATCTGGGAGAGCTTTACGGTAAATAAAGCCAGAGTCCTGGCAGCAAGACAGATGCAGAAACCTGAGCCAACCACGAGCTGCTGTAACTCACACACAGAGAGAGAGAGAGAGAGAGAGAGAGAGAGAGAGAGAGGGAGTCATTCCTATAAGGAAAGGTATAACATCTCTCTTGAACTTGCCGACCGGACAATCTTTTGAAGTGGACCATATTGGCATATCATAAATAAACATGAGCAAACCTTTGCTTTCGAGTAAAGCACAGCCAATGGGTGTTGGCTCATTAGAACCCAAGAGGCCGTGTTTATGAGAGAACTTCGGACACGATCATTAACCACAGTGCACAGGAGCCGCTGCCAGTTAATCTATTTTCCATTCATGATCTTACAGACATCTACTTCAGTTATTTATGCACGATTAGAAATAAGGAAGGAGGGTGGGGGAGAAACAGTGTGGATATTGTAGAGTTCCCATGGTGCATCAGTGGAATGATGCATAGGTGTGTCTTAATAAAATATAAGAACAATTACAGTATATATGAAGATTAGATTGAGTAGATGAGTTTCTTAGTCCTTTGTCCAATTACAATGATACAATTTAATTTAAATTATTCCCTAATTTAGTACTGATCTATCTAAGGCTCATAGACAAAATTATTTAATCCAGTTTGGTACACTAAATTTAAATAAATTAAATAAAGTTAAATATGTTGCACATTGCAATGTGCATTTTTCAGAATGTATAATCCAAGAGTGTAACTCAACTGTTTATTTCTTATATTATTGCAAATGATAGTAATTTAATTTATGTAACTGTATGACACCTTAAATATTGTGTTCATGAAAAACATTTGTTAGAACACCTGAAATAGATATTTAATTATGTCCATTTGGACAAACAATTATTTCACTGCAGTGACTATTTAGCAAAAAAAAAAAAAAAAATCAATTAGTGGCTGCCTTATTTAGGAATGACACAGATTCTTAACTGTCATCCAATGATAAGTGTGGTGCTAATTGAATTGGCTGTTAGGACTCTCACTAAATCACATCACATCTACAGATATTAAGAAGTATCTCTCTAGAGCTGCAAATATGAGCTGGCACCTTAATACCCCACCCTGTGGCTTTAGATGTGTGCATTTTAAACCCTGCCGGGCGAAATGCTACTGCGCATTCTGCGGGTTAAGAGCCCCCTGTGAGACTGACTGCAGGTTGTGAGCAACCCCTCCCTTCATCCCCCGCCATGTCACACACATGACTTGCTGGTATTTCATAGCCTTAGTCCGCTGCACGCTTTCATGTTTTCACTCGCTAAGTAAATAAATGTCAGAGGATAGAGTTCATCTGTGAGCATTAGAGGAATCAGCAACAGCCCCTAAATCTGTCTGAGGAGGATCGGGGTGGAGATTAGACGGCCTCAGTTGAAGGGAAATGGGAGGGGAAAATGTGTTTTTCTCTTATGGCATCAGACAGGTCCTTCATAATAGGAAGTTAATCCGTTTTATGCAGTGAGTTTCTGCCTGTCTTACTTACACACACACACACACACACACACACACACACATAGATGCAGCACGCTCATACACGCAGTGATTAAATTGGGATTTTATGTGGAGGAGCCCTATTTTTTGTGAATTTGACGTCGAAGACTACTAGGATGTAGGCCTATTTGTATTTGTATTAGGCTACACTAAGGTATTAATAATCTGTCTATTTAGGAACAGCTTCAAATCAAACGTTGGCTGTTATGCAAATAATACATGAATAATACATAATACATGAATTCATAAGGCTAGTCGTAATTGCTCAGGTAGGCTATATGTACCATAGCTGTCTTGTGATATTGCTAACTTGTTCTCCTACCAAGTTAGGCCTGTAGAAATGTGATTCTGATTTTATAGTCAATGTCAGTGATTAAGCAATATTAAAATAATAAATGATTGAATATTCATTGTCTGATACTCCAACAAATATCCAGATACACATATTACATTTTATTTGCTATCCTGAGTATGAGAAAATGACGTAGGCAGGGATGTCTGTGACAGACAGGTAACTAATCCACGTCTGTGCAGTTTGATTGGCATCAAACAGCCACGTGATGGTAGTCCTCGCTGCTTCCTTTACAACCATAGGAGCCAGATATTAGAAAACTGTCATACATTAAAAATGCGGGACATCGTCTCAATATGTGGGACGCGTAAAAAAGGATGAAAATGCTGGACAGTAGGTCACCCTACAGACAGGAGCTATTCCTGAGATGAGATAATCATCTCTTGGGATGAATGAACAGTTCGCTATGTGGAAACTCTAGAAGTCTACACATGAGCAGATTCAGCTGCTGTTTGTTAAAAATCATTGAAAAATAAACAAATAACCTATTGTTTTTGCTAGCAGGCTGGGAGCTTATGCAGTGGCCTTCATTTAACACAGCGATCGTAAATGTAAATCAAAGGACTGCTATTTTGGGTAAAGAGTTTGTTGATCATGCACTTCCCTCACGCCGGTGATCGGTTAACGCCGAGTTCATATGCGATGATCAAACGAGGAAGTCGCTTATCTTCGCCAAACACGATATGTATGCAGAACCAAAGTAGCTTAGTTTAGTTTTAAGTTAGGCTATGTTTTAAGGCTATTATTTTAAGACACCTTACCAAAAATACGGAGGTAGGGCCTACAGATCAACCGTGGTGACGTGGTATGGCCATGACTGGGGCAGGATATCTGTAGCTACAGTAGGCAGCAGCAAAGCACGAATGATTGCTTTGTTAATATGTTGAAGTTCTGCAACGCGCAGGTCGACCCTCTTCCCTGTTTTGTAGCCTGGTGTTCAGTC
This sequence comes from Forbesichthys agassizii, assembly GCA_026546735.1. Taxonomy (NCBI): domain Eukaryota; kingdom Metazoa; phylum Chordata; class Actinopteri; order Percopsiformes; family Amblyopsidae; genus Forbesichthys; species Forbesichthys agassizii. The sequence continues at coordinate 5,843 of JAODLL010083043.1, forward strand.
CACAACCGCCTACGTTCGAACGGAACTGTAAACATCACACCTAAATGGTAAATGGACTGCATTTATAAAGCGCTTTGCTAACCTTTCGGCCACTCAAAGCGCTTTACGGTATTTTGCCTCACATTCACCCTGTCACACCCACATTTACATTCAGTCACACCGATTGCTGCCTTGCAATGGCGCAACTAACCACCGGGAGCAGTTAGGGATGAGGCATCTTGCTCAAGGATGCTGACAGGTAGGTCAACACCAGGGTCTGAACCCATGACCTTTCGGCTGGGAGCCCAACACCCAGACCATCCTGATCCTAAATGAAGCCTTGTACACCACACGGCACTTATTCAACCATGGCATAAACCTAAAACAAAAACTTAGTCTGTATCCAGAGATTTTATAAATAGACCTACTTGGCCGAAATCAATTTATAATAACGATACGTCTGAGAAAATCATGCTAAATGATATTACCTAATAACTCAATTCATAGTTTTTAATAGGTAGCCTACGGAAAGTGTTGGAGCTCAGACTGGCTCCGGCCCAATTTGACCCCTGCATACACGTGCAGGGGTCACTCTTATTGCAGGGGTCCCTCTTAAACTCTTATTCACCTTACCACCTGTGGCTGGACCGTTAAATAGAAGAGCTCTGGCACTCTTGAGCCATTTGTGGACGTGCTAATCTTCGACGTGATGTATCAACGTGACATGACATCTGTCAAAACGGCTCACGCCACGGCAGGCAGAGCACGCCGGGCCCCAGGCTACGAGCTGGCATGCTAGCAGCTAATTGCTAGCAAGGTGCGACGGCAAAATGCGCCCCTGGAGTCTCACTCACCACGGTGAACGGCGGCGAGTGGCTACGACAGGCATCGCCTCGCGCTTGACACGCTATCAAAACGTCGCCCAAAGCCTGCCTCCGCTTGCTAGCGTTAAATATATTCTGCAGCGACGTGCCTGCATGCCTGTCGGTTTGTGCCCGCTCTCCCTATTAAAAATGAATTGATATGTGGCATTTGATATATCCATTGTTGAATCACTTTGCTGACAATGATGTGATTGTGACAGACTCAATTTAGCTAGTTAGGCTAGCGCGAGACGAGGATGTCAGCCTGTCTCTCTGATCACGATATCCCCCATCGCGCGCGCTGATTACTGGGAGCAATTAAACGGGATTACCCTTGCCTCCAGCCCACCCCTTCCTGCTGTCGCTGGGCCTTGTCCCTTCTACACAGTCACTGTCGCCTAATCATTCACTTGTTGTTTGCACCAGCGCTCGCTGCAGAAAGCTTTAATTGCCTTTTTCTCCGCATGCACCAATACAGTGCTCCCCGTTATTCCTATTGGAGCGGATTGAAATGTCGCCGCCGCCACACTCTTACTACCCTCTCACGCCCCATCTCCCCCCGAATCGGAGAATGTAGCTGTACTTTCGCTCCACACACACACACACACACACACACGCATGCCAGCCATCCAGCCTTGTGAATTCTCTTCCCCAGCAGAAAGACTCCATTCTCGCCCTGTTGCTCTGTTTTTTTTTTTTACAGCTCTTGATCCATTTCCTCACGGACTCAGTTATCACCCTCCCATCTCTCCCCTTCATGGCTACGTTCCCTCTATCCTGCTCCCTCTCCTCTCCTCTCCTCTCCTCTTCTCTCTTGTCTTTAGATTCCACCGTTACTTATCTCAGTGCCTACATCGCAGTCCTCACTTGCCCTCTGCTGCAGTCTCTCTCTCTCTCTCTCTCTCTCTCTCTCTCTCTCTCTCTCACCTATGACAACCCGGGACGGCAGAAAGCATCAGAGTGTGGCCTTGCTAAATTGGAATGTTGTGGCGTGGCAAACCACACACACACACACACACACACACGCACGTACACACACACACACACACACACGCACACTCCAGTTAATGGACAGTTTAGCTCCCCTCATTGTTCTAGCCCTTTACATTCATTAAGCACCCCGTTGCTTGCTATTTGTCTGACTTTCTCTCTCCCCCACTCTTACATTCTCTATCAAGCTCTCTCTGTTACATCACAGCTGCTAGGAAGGCTGGTTTGTCTAACTAGATGTGTTGCCAACAACGACCCTCTCCCACCCCCAGTTTGTTGCAGTAAAGGAAATATTAAAATAATGCCTGACCATAAATCAACCCAATTGAAAAACATGGCTGTCAGACGCTCTCTCTCTCTCTCTCTCTCTCTCTCTCTCTTCCCCTTCTTACTCTGTTCTTTTCCTGCAACCTTCACCTTTATCCCACCGGAAAAGGGCGATGATGGAAATGACGGAGGCCATCAGAGAAAATGTATGGACAGAGAGAGAGAGGTACGGTATTAGCAAGTGTTGTCGTGGTGCAGGGGGAACAGAAGGTTCTAGAATAGGAAGATAAATAATAATGCGGGTAAATGCGGGTCGTGTGTGTGTGTGCGTGTGTGTGTGTGTGTGCGTGAATGCTGGAGGAGATGGCTCATGCGGAAGGAAGAAACACAAGATATCTCCGCGTCAGCACACCCACCCAGCGCACATGGATGCATTCGCACACCAAACGCAGGCTCGTGGGACCGAAGGGTCCGGGAGCGTGTCACGCGTTGACAGACAGCACCCGGCGCAGGGGGACGGTGAAGCGATAGCACCGAGCGTCCCACGGCGCCGCGGACGTTGACAGCAGTGAGAACACACGCATCAAACACGTCTAACCAGGCGAGCATGTAACTAGATATGACACGCACACATACGTAGCTGCACTCACAGACAGACTCCTGTTGTGTATGTGTGTGTGTCAGGCCCTGTTGCCGTGGCGCTAGTTACCATGGCACATGGATGTTGGAGAGAGAGAGAGAGAGAGAGAGAGGGAATGAGAAGACCCAGAGCAACACACCTACACACACACACACACACAAACATATTACACAGGGTTTACAAGATAACACACATACACACACCCTATAAACACTCCTTTTAACACACTTGATTGAGGCTCACAATGTGATATGTTGATACATCGTGTGCACACACCGGACTAGGTGCCAAATGCTACCATTCTAATGTTCCTGGCAGGTCTTTAAAGGTGCGGTTGGAGGAATTAAACAATGGGGTGGAAGGGCTGAGAGGAGAGGAGAACACATTTAACGTGTCCAGGATGTTTGCGGCAAGGGTTCCAATGAATAATGATAATGCCACTGCCGTATTAGCATCTCTTCTGTGGTTGCCTTTTTCGATTTAAAGTTTCCATTCTGGCAAAAGCACCTATTTCTGTCTACAGTCTTCTGACTGGCTGTGGTCCTGTCCTGGTGGCAGACAGCCTTTCTCAGGCAATTCAGACAGTGCCAGCCCCAGATTAATAAACAAAGGTGACAGCATTTTGGTGTTAGGCCCCTAGACTGTGGAATGGCTTCTCTGAGGAGCTCAGGGTATTTTTGATCGAATCTTACTTTATAATCTCATTCGTCTTGTTCTTCTCCTACTTTCTCTTTCTCTTCTTCTCCCTCAAAGTAGTTTATTTTCTTACAAGTGGCATGTGTATGGTGCTGCTTTCTGTCCTGCCACCATTGCCCATGCTAAGCCTACACAAGTATCTGCAACTACAATGAATATACAATTAAAGGTAAAGTCAGCTTTTGCAAGCTATTTGTTAGCTAATACACATTTTGTGAAGTTCAACAAATATCCTTGCATTTCGCCATGTTACCCTTATCTGTGTGTGTTTAAAAAAATGATCTGATACTTCTACAGTACACAGTGTTGACTCCGTAAATAGACCATAAACTAACAAAGCCGTTGTACTTCGCTTTGCTTTACAATGCTTTTTAATGTGTGGGGCGGTGCTCGAGAATGACTGGCCCTGCCTTTAAATGTCAATAGAATAACACATTTTAGGAGCAGGATGGTGTAGTGGTCTATGTTTTGGGTCCCAGCCGGAAGGTTGTGGGTTCGAACCTCGTTGTTGCCTAACCAAGATGCCTAACCAATCCCGGTGGTTGGTTGCCCCTTGCATGGCAGCGATTGCCGTGTGTGAATGTGAGGCAATACTGTACAGCGCTTTGAGTTGCTGGAAGATTAGAAAAGCTATATAAATGCATCCATTTACAGATGAAAGCTGTCATAATAAACATTTACCCACAAGCCCATTTAGTTGCATGCAGTTTAAAAACAATGTATTGATATGTTGTACGTATGTATGTTTTAAACTCAGAGCTCTCAAACAAACGTTGAGTGGCTGACACCCATCTCTACTCCTCTCCATACAGTGCTAGCAGTTTACAGTAGTCCCTGTATTGTACACCTCCTGTAAAGTACTCTGTAACCTGGCTTGAAAAAGTCTAGTTTTCATTATCAGTGGAAAGTGCAGCCAATATAAAATTGTCTCATTCTAAAATTAGATTTCTCATTCAACCAAGCTGTAAGATTACCTCTAACAACTAAACGCACTGCCCCTTCTTTAAAGGCTATTATTCGGTCTCTTGCTTCGAGAACTTGTACAGACCGAATTCTTCGATATTGCAGGGATATTGAATTATGCACCTCCGCTGTTATTGAGCTGTTGCTTTTTAATGGAAAGGAGGTGCTGGGCAGCCGAATGGAGTGATGTAGGGATGGACCAGAGTGACTATTAAAGGAAGGGAGGCCTTTACGGAGAAACAGAATACAACACTCAATGATGGTGATGAATTGCGTATGCTGGAAAAGGTGCGAAATAGAGTTGGATAGAGGGATGGGGAAAACGGGAGTGGAGTACTGCGGTGGTCTTGGTCGCCACTTCCCTCCGGCAACATTTTCCTATTCTTCTTTTCACTTCTTAATCAAGAAAAGGAGGGAAAAAAAGATTCGCACATTATTAAAAGGCAAATCCATCAGAAGCAAACGGGAGACGAAGAGAGGGAGAAAGAAAGAAATAATAGTAATGCACAGTAGAGTATAAATATAGGGATATCCTCCAGCCATGTTCTAGCTCCCGTCCTTTATACCCCTCCCTGAAAGAAGTATTTCATTCGCCTGATGTTTCCCTTTTCTACAAGAAATGAGGTGTAGTAGGTTTTTATCCTCTCTCTCTCTCTGTAGTTGATTTCTCCCCACTGCCTGTCTGTCCATCTCTATCTCTGTGTTCACACTGTCCATCCATCACCTGGCCTCTCTATTCATTTCTCCATCGCAGCAACTCCTCATTGTCTTCCCTGACCCGTCGTTTACCCGATCTCTTCCCAGCCTTCCTTCCCTCTCACATCCCGTCTCTGCTCTACTAGCCAAGTGTGATGTCAAGCTAATCACCATCTACCTGTCTCTGTTTCCCTCTCTGTCTGTGTGTGTGTGTCTCTCTCTGGTGTGAAAGTGATTGCGGTGGACGGGGCGTTAGTTACTGGGTGCTTCTGTGTGTGTGTGTGTGTGTGGGCGGGAATGCTGGCTCGTTGCGGGCGAGGTGGCAGGTGAGGCGGCCACACGCAGGGGAGGGGGAGGGGAGTGACGTTTCCCGTCACAAATGTTGGATGGTGTTGCGGCGGCGTGATTTGCAGCTCATTAGGGAGTGATTCAATATTTACATTCCTGGCTAATTAGAGGGCCAGTTAACCACTGCCTGACCACGTTGCATTGTGTTAAACTGTGAGCCCTTTCTGATTCAGCCCTGTGTGCTCAGAGTTCTACTAGACGTAGCACAGTGTCAGTCGGTCCGTCTTGTGAACTATAGTGCTCACCTATCGCATTTTGAATGGATTTTAAAGGGTCACACTAGTGTGTGTTGCTGTGTGTCATTTAACCACAAAGGGCAGGTTTGAGTTGTCACAAGTCCCTTTTAACACAGACACTATGGGGACTGTGCATGTACGTGCATGTTAACCGTCTATTGTTTTTACCATTGTGGTGCATTTATTCTTGCTAGAGGTGTTAGGATTTCACGGGGATCGGACGCAACACATGAATCCTTCTCATTATATATACAGTTTATATACAGTATATATATATACACACAAATATCCTCCTATATTTATGCAGGACTGTTTTGCTTCACATAATGGTTCTGGGTCTTCCACACTTGATTAAGGTCTGACATGTTGCCAGGTCCTATTTTTATTTGGGGGAACATTTGATTAAAAACATGGCTGTCATGTTGGCTCAGTGCTTAGTCAAATGCCATGCAATTGTTATGTAGTGGGTTTGAATCTGAGTCATGACCTTTGCTGAATGTCAACCCCGCTTTCTCCTGTTTTGCCAAAAAGAAGTGAATGAATTGACAGTGTACAAAAGTTAACTTAATTTATAATGCAAACATAATGAAAGCTTTTGTATTTGCTGTTTATTACTCTCATTCTGTCACAAACTCACATAAATGGTCACACATACATGAACACACACAACCTATGCCCTCTCAGACACTAACCGTTTACACCAATAGATAAACTATCTATCAAAAGGTGCCCCATTTCCCAGGCGTTCAAACAGTTATGAGTCACCTTTAATGACAAATGGATGGAAAAGAATGGCGCTACAAGAAATAAGCAAATTGGAGAAAAATGAGTCAGATTTAGAGCAATTCAGCCAAATTTTCATTGTCGTTAGGACCAGGTGCACAACATGATTGGTTTTCTAATAGGCAAGCTGGTTTCAGACATAGAAAGGACAGGACCACCTGTATGTGTGTGGGTGTGCTTGTGAGCACTTGTGGATTGTAAATGATTGTTCTCACCATGCAGGTTCTAACGATAGTGGCAGCTATGTGCCCTGAATGTAGTAGCATAATTATAATGTGAATATTTTACAGAGGGCCCTACCTTACACCTGGCACAAAGTGGGAACGCAAATGCCTTTGCTAGTTTCAGACTGACGCAGTTGTCATGTTCCTGTTCGGCACCCAGGTTGTTTAAATAGCAAATGCACTTGCGGCTATTTGAGCGGCCGTGGGTGTGTTGGTCTAAACATGAGGTGTGGTCTAGCGCATATCTTGAGGCAGCAGAAAGTGATTGCGCGATTGACCAACAAATACCTGGTCTAAAGTCAATGGCACATTATTTAACAGCGTATAATCAAGATAGTAGTGCCTATTGCCAACATTTGGCTTTAAAAAAGTGGGAGATGTTCCAGGTTATCTACAATTGGCCATATCCCTCACCACATACATGTATTACAGTAATACTTGTAATTTTATGTGAAAGTAAGATTACTTTTAGGATAATTAGTAGTAAATTCGTAGCTCATACAGTAAAATAACATATACAAAATGTGCACAAGAAGTGTAGCCTACACATTACAGTGCAAACATTGTGAGAAGGGAAAGGGTGCACACAGCATTGTGGTGAACATACCGTTTGTCGATACACTTAGACTGCCTGCTTTGCAGATATACAAGTCATAGCCTATAACTAGCTACTGTAACCTATCCACCTTATTCTTGATTGGAGATATTTCTCATGGTTCATAGCGCAGCAATAAAGGCTATGGTCAAGTGGTTACATTTCATCGATGAATTCTTAATCTTAAACATTGTGAAGACCGTATTGTGCATGTGCTAAACAGATGCGTTGATTCTGTCAGCTGTTAATTGTTTTTTTCTGAAGGTGTGGATGGCATGGAACATATAAACAATTGCGTAGGCCCCTGGGGGGATGGGTGGGACAGGTGGGTCAATATTGCAAACAGCTCGATTAGTCCCACCCAAAATGTATTCCGCGAGGGAGAAATAAATGTAAAAATAGAAAACCTTTATTTTGAAAGTGCGACTGATTTACTGGCAAAATGCGCCAGTCTCGCTCTGAAACAGGCTATTTTTGTTTCATCTTAATGTATGACTGGTAGAACGACGTAAGTTTTCACCAAGTTTAAACTGTGTCAGTAGCCTAACCACTCAACTTTGGATAAGGTGCCTATGTAGCCTAACTGTCTCATGTAAAAGGTTTGTGTAATGATGCCAGGCTGCACCGCTCTTGCCCTGAGGCTAAATCGTAGGCAATATTCATATAATGTGAATATTGCTGTGTGACTTTCACGTTCATTCTATTGCTCCTTGAATAGACTCAATTAATTTAAACCTATCAGCAACATTTTTTGTGATTGTAGTCTACAGCCTACTTGCCCATAGTCTCATGGCATAACGTAAAAATATTAATTTCTGCTCTAAAGGTTCTCAATAGGGTTGAGGTCAGGAGAGGATGGGGGCCACACCATGAGGTTCTCTCCTTTTATGCCCATAGCAGCCAATGACACAGAGGTATTTTTTGCAGCATGTGATGGTGTATTGTCATGCATGAATATGATTTTGCTATGGAAGGCACGGTTCTTGTTTTTGTACCATGGTCAGTCAGAAATTCTATATACTTTGCCGAGGTAATTTTCACACCTTCAGGGACCCTAAGTGGGCCTACCAGCTCTCTGCCCATGAGTTAGCCCCAACAGATGACTCTGCCACCTCCTTGCTGACGTCGTAGCCTTATTGGGACATGGTGGCCATCCACCAACCATCCACTACTCCATCCATTTGGACCATCCAGGGTTGCACGGCACTCCTCAGTAAACAAGACTGAAAATTAGTATTCATGTAGTTCTGGGCCCACTGAAACTGTTTCTGCTTGTGTGAATTGGTTAGGGGTGGCCGAATATTAGGTTTATGCACTGCAAGCTCTGAATCAGCCACAAATCTCTTTACAGTATGATGATCAAGTTTCCGTGAAATATCTCATGTTTTCATACCTTTTCCAAGGCATTGCACTATTTGACGCTTTTCCGCAGTAGAGAGATCCTTTTTATTTCCCATATTGCTTGAAATCTGTGGCCTGCTTAATTTTACATTTACATTTAAGGCATTTGGCAGACGCTTTTATCCAAAGCGACTTAGATGTAGTACATTTGTCAGTAGTTGGACAGGTCGTGTACCAGCAATTATAAGCAAACAATATTCTAAATAGAACAAATGCAGCATAATGTCATTATACCTATTACCACATAGT
>JAODLL010083044.1:0-14772 GCA_026546735.1 Forbesichthys agassizii
GAGTAAGTAAGTAAGGAGCACCAGAGCCTAGGGCCTGCATTGGAGGAGTAAGTAAGTAATGAGCACCAGAGCCTAGGGCCTGCGTTGGAGGAGTAAGTAAGTAATAAGCACCAGAGCCTAGGGCCTGCGTTGGAGGAGTAAGTAAGTAAGGAGCACCAGAGCCTAGGGCCTGCATTGGAGGAGTAAGTAAGTAATGAGCACCAGAGCCTAGGAGCTACGGTTCTGAATGCACCTCTTGTTTTAACACGAGTCCTGGGGACATCTAATAGGCCTTGGCTAGAGGACCTCAGAGGACGACTAAATGTCTGTTCGTGTAAAAGATCTATGATATATGAGGGTGCTTGACCATGCAAAGCTCTGTAAGTGGTTACTAATATTCTCAACTCTGAGACTAATAGGAAGCCAGCTTTAACCACGGCGGTAATGCGTGATCTCCTATTGGTCCAAGTCAGTAGCCTAGCAGCAGCATTTAAAGATGTTAGCAGCTTCAAAGGATACACTGTTTGTGGGTGAGTTGAGTCTAACATACAGCTGTGGGAAAAACAACACAGCAGCAGACCACTGCAGCAGATTCTCTGATTTTTACTGTTTAGAACGTTTTTTTATGATTATTTAGATTTAATATATATTTATATATTTGTTGAATTTTTCCATTTTTGTAATTTTCTTTCCATTTACAGTATATTCATTCACATACAGTATATTGTTTTCATGGTCTCATATTTGTTTCCACAGCTGTGTATACCTAGATTTTCCCATGGTATTCTATGAAGCAATCAATGATGGAGGTAACAAAAGGTCACAGTATAACCCTGTTTGTTCTGGGGCTTCAGCAACGTGATACCATAGCTTAGTCTCTATAGAAGACCGTTGTAAGATTTTAATCTCTTAACATTTGGTGGGGTAAGACAGCAGCGTGCTACCTTGCGTTTGTTCATGTCCAGAGCCTGAGTGCGGAGTGCCAGCTCTCTCTCTGCAGTATTGATCGTGCCCTGCAGAAGGCGCTCTTTCTCCTCCAGCTTCCTCACCACCTGAAGCTGGGCATCAACCTGACGGGCGGGCGGGGGACCAAACAAGGGACACATTAGACTTAAAAGTCCCTATTAAACATCTGGACGTTGTTTTTACAAGTTTAAAAATTACCAATCAAATGTACGCTCGCTCAGGTGTGTACCTGCGTTTTCAGCGTGAGCAGTTGGTCGGCCAGCTCCTCCTTCTCCTCCTTTAGCAGCTTGTGGATCTGGTTGGACTTGATCCGCTCGCTCATCAGCTTGAAGTTGGCGTCGTCCTTCTCGCGGAGCTGCTGCATGAGGCGGATGTTCTGCTCCTGCATGTCCTCGAAGGCCTGTCCCGTCACGTCCATCTCGCTCAGCAGAGCATCCTCCTCCTTTCAGGTGACGGATGTAGCAAGGAAAGCAGTTGGTTACTTGGGTCATGTGATCTCTCGCACGGCTTGCAAAACATCCCTTTAAGCCTTAGGAATTGAGCAATACTTGTCGGCATATATTCCCACAAGAAGTGACTTTGGCTATATTAACCGTAACTACTGAATAAACTGTCTTACTTCCTTTCATTTCGACAAATGGCGTCCACGTTTTTGGCCTAAAGAAGTACTGCATCAGTTCCACGTTAGTTTTAAACCTGATCAGCAAGGATATCACTGGGGAACATGGGGTTGAAATGTGTGGATGCAAGGAAAAAAAGAAAGGAAAAACTGAAACGTTTCACGTGCCTGTTTTGCTATGGAAAGCTTCTTGTTGAGAATGTCGATCTGTTCTTCCACAGAGCGAATCTTCTTCAATGCTTCTTCATCAGCCATTTTCTTGCCCTCTCTCCTTTCTCGCTCCTCCAGGTCTTTGAGTCTCTGCTTCAGATCCTCTGCCTTTGAATCACAGTGTGCGCAAGGCCATTTATACACAACATAATATAAAAGGACTTGGCAATACGTAACGCATGGCATTGATTCTCATAGCCTTTCTTATTATGGGCTGTGTTTATATAGTGTGTTGTTACCTCTGACTTGGACTTCTTCTCAGCGGCCATGAGCTGGACTTTGTCCCTTTGCTCTTTAGGTGCTGATCGGTACATGTCCAACAAGAGCTTCATCTCCCTCTGGGATTCCTGGGCTTTCCTATACAGCCAGTGTTACATCAGGTGCTCATTAAATAGTGTGTCCATAGCATGCTTCTAAGTTACATACGGTAAACTCATTCCCCTAGTGGTCAATGTGACACACTACACTCAGGCTGTAGAGGAAACTTACTTGAGCTCCTTCTATGTTACATAAAGTAAACTCATTCCCCTAGTGGTCAACATGACACACTACACTCAGACTGTAGAGGAAACTACTTGAGCTCCTTCTATGTTACATAAGGTAAACTCATTCCCCTAGTGGTCAACATGACACACTACACTCAGGCTGTAGAGGAAACTTACTTGAGCTCCTTCTATGTTACATAAGGTAAACTCATTCCCCTAGTGGTCAACATGACACACTACACTCAGGCAGTAGAGGAAACGTACTTGAGCTCCTTCTATGTTACATAAGGTAAACTCATTCCCCTAGTGGTCAACATGACACACTACACTCAGGCTGTAGAGGAAACTTACTTGAGCTCCTTCTATGTTACATAAAGTAAACTCATTCTCCTAGTGGTCAACATGACACACTACACTCAGACTAGAGGAAACGTACTTGAGCTCTGCCCGAACGATCTTCAGCTGCTCCACTTCCTTCCTCTTTGGTCCTCCAACCACAGGCGGCCGCTCTCCGGGCAACTCGTCTGATTGGCCGCTACTGGCCGGCTTGTCCTTCTCATCCTTCACCCCGGCGCTGCGGATGGGTCTCTCCCGCTCCTTCTCCTCTTTCTTTATAGTTTCTTTTTCCTTCTTCTCCTCTCTATCGTCCTCCTTCACACCTGCCTCTGCTGCCAGGCCAGGCTCAGTCTTTATTGAGACGCCTGTGGACAAACAAGAGGACTAGCTTGGTTAACCTGTGGGTTCTGCCCCAGGTGGGCCATGATGGTACTGCAGGTGGGCCACAGAAATGTCAATGATATTACATGAAAAAAAAATCTGACGAAACCCTTTGAACAATGTTTGCTTTGTTTTAGGGTTAGGCCTTTTTGTTTAGAAGTCAAGCACTTAAACTGTTAATTTAAAGGAATGTTTGAATTTCCTTGGAGCGCCAACATACCTGATTCAAATTAATGGGTCGTTGTGAATCTCTGCAAAAGCCTGATAACCCATTCATTTGAATCGGGTGTGTTGGAGCAGGGAGACATCTAATGCCTAGTCCACATGTACATGGATATTTTTAAATATCTAGCTTAAAAAAAAAAATTTATTTCAGCTATTGCAACTAATTGTAAGCTATTTTTTGTCGAATTAACCAAATATCACCTTCCATTTGGAAGTGGAATGGAATATCACCTTCCATTTCCACCACCAATGGAGAATTTGTTTTTAACAGCGCTATGATATAAACAGGATACATTTTTTATAAACAAAGCAAGAAAATACCAGTTTTTAAATGGGATGCACATGTAAACTATGCATAAAACATGCAGGGCAGTACTGCAGTTCAAAACACTCAAGGACGTCTTACATTGTAATAATAACAAGATGAATGATAATGCATAGCTATTATATTTATGAGGCTCAGGGTTACCATGTATCATTTGAATGAATGCTCTGTAGAATAAATGTTGTTTACCAATGTTGTTGGCCACGGCAGAGCCGTTGTCAGACTCCGACTTGACTGCAGCTTCCCCGGGGACAGCCGGCACAGAATTAGAAGGAGTCTCCTCCTTCACATCCATCTCCGTGCTCGACTGGGATTGGAGGACAGCGCTGCCCTTCAAAGCGCGGACCTATTTGGAGGAGGGGAGGGGGTGAATTAAAGGCATGCATGGGTGACACCATGTCTCCTGCTCAACATGCTGCCTATACGTAAATGGTTCTCGATCACCGTGTACAGGCTATACAAGCGGACAGTCCAGCCGACAACACGCACTTGCATCAGAGCCGCCGATAATTCTCATCTGTGTAAATGTACATCGACGACCACTTAACGTCAACTATGCTATCTGCACCTGGTTGAGCGCGGCTTGAGCCTCGCGCAGTCTCAGCTTGTATTCCACAACTTCTCCCTTCATCTGCTGGTTTTGCGTTTGCAGCGTGCTGATCAGGTGCCGCATCTCCCTGTTAATAGGCCCTGGAGGGGGGTGGGGGTGGGGGGGGTGGGGGCGAGGGGTTGGACAGGGTCAGGTGACGGTGGCGCTGAAGAAGAACGCACACAAGACATACTGCATTCACTTTGTCAGCCAGAGGTTTAAAGCCCCTTTGCTGACACTGTTGGATAAGTAGTTAGCACCCAAAAGATATTCATTATTAGGACTTAAACAACAACAATAGTGAAACACTGAGAATGATTTCATTAATACGATTTACATGACTCATTTTATAACATGGTGTTTATCTTGAATTGATGTAATAGAAATGTGAATACATCTGTTAAAGCCATTTCAGGTAGCAAAGCAATTAAACACTTATTTTACGGTTTCTCGCACAAAGGAAGTTAGCAGAGTTAGGAGCAATGTGTCTGTTTGCGTGCCATGAAAAGCAGCCAAGTGTGTCCCCTCCAAAGTCTCGGCTCTACACGCCTCAGTTTACCTCTGAGCACCGCTAGGCTACCTGCTTGCTCGTTAGCGGCGAGGGTCTGTTCGAACTCGATGCGCAGCATCTCGTATTCCTTCCTCACTTGGGCTAGGGTGTCCTCCAGCTGGAACACTTCCGTACGGACCTTCCTCTGGAGGGCCACCTCGTCGTTCTGCAGCCAACACACACATACACACACGGGAAAATGGAGGAGAATATACTAATTACGCACAAGATAAGTGAACTACATTTCCCAACAAGGAATCGATAAGCTTGCATGCTTAACGATGTTTTGGCCTATAATGTTGTCTCATGTCGTCGGCTGGCTGAACTAGGCTTGCCTAGTGTTTAACGTGCTTCCATAAAGCATTTGACATTTGTTTCTAATGATTGCCAACATAGACAATATTGCAATTATATGACCATACAAGAAATATTATCATCCTACAAATATTATTATATATGCACGTTACACACACAGACCTCCATGTGTTCGAGCTGCCGCAGGCGTGCGGTCCGGGTGGTGTTGAGGCGGGTGCGGGTCTCGTCCAGCTGGGCCTTGAGCACCAGAGACTCGTTGTACAGCACTGAGAACTGGGACTGCAGGCAGCGGTACTCTGAGCTGTCCTTCACCACGCCCTCGGCTCGACTCAGCAGCTCCACCTGACACAGAGAGAGAGGTAGTGGGAGAGAGAGAGGAGAGAGAAAAATGAAATAACCTCATCGTGAATGAGTCTGGAGCATTTCACAGTGCTCCCGGTCCTTTCCCTTGAGCGTACATACCCAGCATTTAAGAGGCTCTCCAGCTCTAAAGAACCATTCACGATGGGGGGAAACGAGCATACCTTCATGCCATTGTTCTCCTGGTTGACGCTCTGCAAGTCCTGCTGAAGCTTCTGCAGCTCACTGAGACGGTTGTCCGCCAGCTCCCGGTTCTCCTCCAGCTCGCTGTTCATCTCCTCGAACTGAGGGGGGGGAGAAAGGGAGACTTCATAACAAGACCCCCGCTTTGATGTGCGAGACACAAACGGCGGCGACCTCCTACCTTTCTCTTGTTGATAGTGATGGTCCCACACACACTGCTGGCTTCCCCGCACACCTTATAGCCTTTGCTGTTCACCTGGACGCAAGACATGACGAGGTTTATTGCTTATTAGCCCACTCGCTGATATGGCACCGGCGACCACAGCGGCAGCTACAAGCCACGCTCCTCACCCGCTCCAGGATCTCGCTAAGGTGCGCGTTGAGGCGGTTTTCTCGACGGCGGATCTTCTCCATGTCCCACTGGAGCTCCTCGATCAGGGCCTGGAGCTCGCTCACGCGATTGTCCGCCTTGGCCACCGCGCGGCCCAGAGCGCGGGACTGGTGGAGGAAGGGGGTGGGGAGGGTTGGTTTGGAAGAGAAGGTGACTGCTGTTAACAAGCTGGGTGCACGGAAACAGTTACTGGTTTTGACACTTTCGCTGCAGTGAGTCTCACTGGCTCAAATACTATCGTTTAAGGTTTCCAAGTTGGGTGGCCAGTTGTTGTCTGAAGGGAGCAGAAAGGGCTGATTCTTGGGGTGGGCTAGGGATGTGTGCGGTTAGCCGTTTAAACGCTGGGACACTCGCTAGTCGGCACCATAATTACTAGTCGGATAAACGTATTATTTTATTATATATATATATATATATATATATTATTTTTTTTTACATGACAACTGTGTTGAAATTTGCAGCGTCATGGCTTATCCAAAGAAAACAACGCATTTGGATTCACACACCCTCTGCTTTTGATGTAACCTTACAGTACAACTGCATTTAAGTCATAAATATTCATAAAGAATCTATATAAAGTATACACTCTCCTCCCGCTGCTTGTGAATAACGGAGCTGTTTTGGCACTGTTGTACAGTAGACTGCTGTAACTGTTCATCTTCCAAATATGGAGCAGTCGGATTATTTTTTTTACATGAGGACAAAGGGAAATCTAAAATGTGATCTCCACCCACTGAGACATAACAGACGATCAACAAGGGCAGGTAGGGAGAGACCTGCAACCTGTACACATGTTGACAATGTTTAGCCTGCTTGAAATAAATTTGGTATTTTTAGAATAATCGACTAGTCTAAATTGTAGTTTTCATTTATTAGTCCCTAGGAACATCCCTAGGCTGGGCTACTGATGAACTGTGTCTAACATATCAGCTAGCACAAATTCATTGATGAAGAACTGAAGAATAGCTGATTGACCGATCCCCAGCTCTGCCCCCCTTAGTTACTGTAACTAGGTTGGAAAAAACAGCATAGCGGGCAATAATGAAAATGAAGACAGTTTACGGAGATTCTGTCGGATTCCAAACTTGCTCAACTGTTATTTAAGGACAGGGCAAAAAGGGGCGGGGTCAAATATGGGTCATGTGATGTCCTGGTGAATGGACATCTTCTGGAATGCTTGGACGTGCACCTTTAGTCATAATAGCAGGTTAGTAAGTTCTAATAAGTGGTCCCTACCTCGCTAGTCATGTGACTGTGCTTCTGCTGGAGATCCTCAGCCAGCTGACGCAACCGATCGTTTTCATTGGTCAGCAGGGTGTTGAGCTGAGAGGTCACCTCCCACAAGCTGCCTTCTGTGAAGGTGAAGCAGTAAGAAGGGGGACACCCTTAACGGCTGACGACTAGAGGTAACATCTCTTAGCAAGGCCATGCATTATCGTCGCCGACGACAACGACGACAGAGCGCGTCTCACCTGCTCCAGAGTCCAGCTCTGCCTTCAGCTGGTCCACAATGCTCCTTAAGCTCTCGTAGATCTCCGCCACGTGGCTTGCCTGCTTCTGGCTCGACTCCACCCTCTCCTGCAGCTCCGCCTCCATCTCCTCGCTGCTGCTGCTGGCCAGCGTGGCCAGGAAGGAGGTGGTGGTCTCTCCCTGGTGGCCTTGGGGAAGGGAAGGGGGGGGGGGGGGGGGGGACGGGCGGAACAATGGGAACAACACCGGCTGTCAGAACGCACCAGTGCACACCCTTTGGGCTGCCATAGCTGTGTTAAGTAGCACTACCCCCAATTTACACCGGCCGCATCTCTGTCACGTGCCGGCTCCATCACAGAGCTCTTTTCAATGCAAGTGATCCCCCCCATGCATCTAGGGAGCGCCTCAAGAGCGTTCCAGAACCGTCTCAGAAACCGTCTCAGTCTCAACATTTTTTTGACGGAGACGCTTCTGAAAAGCGACCAACTGCCAATCATAATTTCGGTTTTGGTTTGTTGCAATGGAAACTCGAACAAGAAACACAACAAGACGCTCCGCTTCTGACGCGCTGCCGGCGGGGCAGGGTCCAGTGCAGGTGATGGAACAAGAACGGATCGCTGACGCGAAGGAACAGACGCACCCGGTGGAAATCAGGCGTTACTACTAATGTACGTTTATTTAGACAGCCCGTAATCACATTTCAGGACCTGGAAACAAACGGCACCCCATTCACCAGCTCCTACTAAGCAAGGAAACCCCTAAATTAAGGTAAAAAATATAATAAAAAATAAAGCGGAAGAAACCTTGGAAAGGGCCCACAGAGAGAGGAATCCATCTCTCCAAGAGATTTAGATTGCAATATGTGCAACAACAATTAGTAATTATATGTTTTAATGATACATCAGTGCCTAGGTAAACAGTAAGCTATGTAATAGTCCAATATCATTTTGGTAGATGCCACAATGTGTATACTGGATTTACATCGAAGAGTATATGAAGGAGTCGGAAAAAATAGAGTTAGCTTTTATTCTGACAGGTACGTAATATGTATATTAACTATTAAAGACCAACAGTGCACATAAAACATGAACACAAATAGAGACAACCGCATTAAAGTCAAGCCGCACACCAGGTGGGGAAACATTTGATCCCTTTCCATTGAAATGTGTTGCGTGAAGCTACCACTTCTGACTTCTAACCCCAAAATAAAAATGCTTATGTGTGACAGGATGCACTACCAACTAAATAAATAAGTAAATAAATAAGAACTACTTTTCATAAGCTGTTGATCCGAAAACTCAAACTATTCAGGAGACAAAATTGGATACAAGAAATAAGATGCAAGGTATCAACAGGAAAAATGGGAAACCTGTAACAGGTAACAGGTTGTCATAGAGTTCCAAAATAATCCTTTATAGTGAAATATCAAATGTTTTTAACTAGGTAAAGTAATTTAGCTTGTGGCGCGATTGTGTAGTTTTCAAAGTAGGCTAATATGACATGGTGACATCTGTCTTTATTGACTGCATCACCTTGTCTCCTAAAGGCAAATGGTTTCAGTTTGACATCTTATAAAATCTGAATTATGGATATGCTGCCTTGTTGGTAGTGCATCCTGTCAAACAACTTTTTGGTAGAAGCCAGAAATTACTAAATGTTGGCCTCATGCAATACAAAGTCAATTGAGAGTGATCAACTGTAGCAAAGTCTCTATAGACTTCTATGTCTATAGACACATCTACAAGGCAACACATCTCTCTATGTTATGTTCAAACTCATCAATCTCACAAAAAATATAATCAGCGGTCAGCTGGCCACATCTTCTGCATTATGGAGCTCAGGGTGAACTATAGCTTATTACATTAGCATTTCTAGCATTACAATGTACAGCTACAAAATACAAATGGCTAAGCTATGCAAACGTAAAGGTCCTGCAGGCTTTTTATGTTACTAGATTTAAATTGTAATAGTCTTTGTACCTCTTTCTTTGGCCTGGTTAGAATCACCATCAGGTTCTGGAGTTTCTGGCTTTATGCTCCGGCCCTCTGCAGAGGGAGATTTCTCAGGTTCGGAACTGGATTGGTCATACCGCCTGCTGATCAGACGCACATTGTCGTCAAACTGTAAGTGGACGAGAGAGGGGAAATCGTTAAAATAGTTATTTGAATTCAACTCACAGTTGAGGATGAAGTGAAAAAGTGTAACATACATTTTTACTCAGTTTTTACTCATGTACTGTTTACCTGATTCCAATATCTATTGAGGATCAAGAGGCTAGCGTCATCTGTAGCCTGACGCGTCTCAAGTCTCTCAACACGCTCTCGCAGTTCATCCTCAATCACCTGCGAATAAACAAGCGCAGACACTCTACAGCACAACATTGTCACCAGCAGTTTCAGGGTGCATTTAAATAGTGCCAGTATGTTTATGTACCTGTCGTAGATCCAGTGCCTCACCAAGTTTACGGTTTTTAGCCTGAAGCGCTTTGATGTCTTGCTCTTCCTGAGAAACAGAGTTAGATTGTGGTGTAAAACACTTGACAGCACCGTATAGTAGCTTTAAATTCCTAATTTAGTTTCTTTGTCAAAAGATAAAAGTCACTAACCAAGTTCGACACCCCTCCCAGTTTGATGACTGTCTCCACAGCTGTGGCACTGACACCGGGACCTCCATCCTCTCCTTCTCTCTCCCTCCGCTTCTCAGGGGTCGCGCCCGAGGAGGAAGGGCCGCTTGTATCACAAGGACGCTTCTGTCCGGACATCCTCACACTATACGAATAATAGGGAGATGTTACTGTACGTAGGATTACTGTGTTAGACAAATAACGCAAAGGTAGAGACTTTTGAGTATATGAGAATAAGCATGTATACATTGATTGTAATAACAGCCAAGCTACACTGTTCTTTATGAGTGAAATTGCAAAACTCAGTATACCTACTTAAATAACAATATTACCGTAAACCGGCGGTAGACAATATAATATTCGGTGTGCTAACGTTAGCCGTAACGGTAGCTAAGACTTGTCATTTCAGTTCTCCACATGATTTAGACAAATGTGATTAAACCGATTTTCGACTGCGACCAACCAATCGAACGTGGTTCGTTTGTTTTTTTGTGTAGACCACTTGCAGCTCTTACCGACGTACACTATATTGTGTTATTTAATGAAACTCTCTGTGGATGTTGATGTTGCGTCGTCTTGGCACTGCCTTCCGGAAACGGAAGTGTTAAACCGCCACTACAGACAAACATGTTACAAGGACTATTGCGCCACCGCCTGGACGAAATGCAGTGCTGGTATTCATTCCTGGAAAAAATATACTGTATCCTATTTTTCGGGAAAAATTATATGATTTTGCATAAGAGTTGCCTAAATAGTTTCTAATGTAGATTTAAATTATCAAAGTTATAAGATCGTTTAAATTATCAAAGTTATATTTTGTTATTTATTTGTTTGAAATAGGGCTTTAACAGCCTATGGCAGGGGATGAAGATGGATATTATTTAGTAGCTAAATCTACAAATGCCCTTATCTATATCCTATTTGATGTGGTTTCTGACAAACAAGTTGCTGTATGTACATTTTTCCAAATACGAATAATGTCGCAGTTTAAATCATTTAGAATTGTTTGTTTAATAGTTTGTGAATATCTGCACCCCAGGCTCTTCACCTTGCTCACTTGTCCTGGTAAAAGGCTATGACTCCTTCAGACTAAAACCTCATGCGGTTTCTGTCTCATAGGATTGGCCAACAAGATGACCCCACTCCCATTACACACGAACACACAGACTGATCTGGTCCCTTCCACCTCACTGGACCTGGACACAGTAAACAGTGTGATTATGCACCAGCAACCAGCACCTTTCAACTATTATATTAATGTTCACCTACCTCTCATCTGTAACTACCCATAACCCACTGCCCCGAACTTATAACACATATGGCTACAGTACATACTGTACATTTTACATACTGTATATGTATTTATTTATTTAATATATATTGTACATTTTTTATTTTATTTTGCTTATGTGTATTCTAATTCTTAGGGGTTTTATAATGGTATACTTAGCTACTGCAACTACATTATGATAAAGTATTGGTATATATGCAAACAATACAGCAAATAAATCAACACATCTTATTAAATTCTTGAAATAAATGCAGTAAGCCTATTGAATTCAATCTGAAGATGACAGACACTGTTGATTAGTATGTATTCAACTTTCTTTAACAGCTGGACTCTGGCCAACAGTTGATATCTTAGTTGTCCAATGTTCATATTGTGTAAGAGTTGATTTGTCATTGTTTGAACTTTACTGACCCAGCACATAGCAATTGGCTTGTGGAGTGAGACCTTTAGTATCAAACCCCCACGGTCATTATAATTGACAAATTATTATATCAATATGTGTTGAAACAAATGTTGTATTGTGTAAGTATGTGACACATTTTAAGTAGGTACACAAGCAAAGGGTGACAACACTGTGTTCTAAAACCTTTAATTTGAATACATTAATGAATGAATGAATTAATTAATGTTCAATTCATGCACTAGATATGTTCTCCTTTTCAATATCATTTTCCACGTCTTAACTTTTACATCCATTGACTCATCTAACAAACTGCATGACAAAATGAACAGACTTTTAAAATAACAATTGCAATGGCTCATAATTTATTTTGAGCTCTGTGTGTGTGTGTGTGTTTGAGAGAGAGAGAGAGAGAGAGAGAGAGAGAGAGAGAGAGAGAGAGAGAGAGAGAGATAGAGAGAGAGAGAGAATATGAAAACCACCCAAAACATGGAAACAAACAATGAAACCTGTAGTGCAGCATTGCAACTGATTTACACTTCCTCAATGTGCTAAAACCTTTGTTGGATAGGTCTAGAATTATTGCTTATACAAATACTGTATCATGTAGGCCTATGCATTCTACATGCTCCTATTTTCTAACTATTTTGACATGGTGTCCTTCATTGTTTTACGTGCTGAAATTAGCCCTTATGTTCTGATGCATTAATTTCAAAGTCCACAAACGAGCTTTGTTGCACGTACACGCCCGTTTGTCTGCATTGACCAATTACATAGCAAGGCGAATGCACGCCTCTGCCACAGAATGCGCGCCTCCTCCATAACTAAAAGAAGTAGATAAATAGCGTTTTATCGCAAATTTCGGACCGTCTCACATTCAATCAGTCCTTTAAACAGGAGGAAAGAGTAGTCCTTGTTGTTTTCTTCTTTGCTGTTTGACAAGTTTTCACAAGTAAGCGGCACTTTGCAATTCATGTTCTGCATTGTGTCTAAATTATGTTCTTGACTTTAATTCTTGAGTCATATAGCCTAGCCTATATAGTTTTTGTCATGTTTGTTAGTAGATAGGACATTTGTTTCATACGTATAGTTAATAGTATCAATATACGGAACATGCAGGAAGCCTATATCGTCACTTTATTTATTTTGCCACGTTGTGTGTTTATAATGGTTATACATTTGTGTGAGTGCATAGACTATGAAAAAGCATCTTTACATGTTTGGAGAATCTTGTGCATTTAAACGCGTATGAATTTGACCGCGTGGTAGTGGTCGCCAATCGGTGGGGGTATACACATTTACGTTGTTGTTATTGTAATGCAAATGATTAGTAATATTCTACTACGAAAACGCACATTTGGGTCTGTCGTTTGTAGGTCTACTAGTACTCAGTCATTGTGTTGAGTCTAGGCCCGATGAACTATGGACCCACTTTAACTAGTTATTTTTCTGGTAGCTTAATCTGGGTTAAAGTTCAAACGTGACGTGCAACATAGCCTATTGACAGTAGTGGCGTTTGAGCGACTGTATTGGGTGGGGTGGGTGATTGGTAATTCTTAGTAAACTGTGCCATTTGATCCTTGTTTGATTGATTTATTTATTTATTTATTTAATTAATAATAATAATAATGTATTATTATTCAAAGAAGAGCATGTTAAACTATATGAGGAATATATTTGTCAAGCTCAGGATATAAAATTCTGTAATCGTTTTGACCAACTTATTCACGTATATGGGTCAAATGTCCACCCTGTTACTGGACATTAAAATGTAAAAATAATAGGGGGGACATTTTATGCTAACGTCTGTCATTATTACTACTGAATATGAAGAACATGCTAGCAAATAGTTAACCATGGGGAAGATCTTTTACATATTTATCAACAAAAAACACATCATTACAAATAAGCATATAGGGTGGACATTATATGAAGAGTCTAGATGCAAAAACCTAATAAATCCATCATATGTATGTATGTAATATTACCTTATTTGTTACATGTTTGGAAGATATAAAGTTTTATTCAGTGACACACAGCTTTTTCATGAATTAGTTAACCCAAATATGGAAGCCTAATAGATATTTGTTTTATGTTGCTAATTTCTACTTTGTTTCAGATGGCCTTGGAGTAGTTTGCATCTGAGCTCTTAATGTTTTACTACAACAGCATTCTAACAGTATCTTAAAATGGCAGAAAAAACAAAGAAAGATACTTAGCCTGGTTCTTGTAGGCCATTTCCCTCCAAAAATGTGGGCAACTTTACGAAAGACATGTTGCTATAGGTCATTGTCGGGGGAAGTGTGTAGCCTTTTTTTTTTTTTTACATCAGAGTAAAAGGGGGGACGCTTAATTCAGGGACACATCATATAAAATGCATTAATGACAAGCTTTTTCATAAATGTTGCCTGCTTTTTAGACAAAATAATACCATGTCATGGGGACTCAAATTGAACTGTTTACTAGGAATGACCCGAGCACGTTTTTGCAATTGACTACAGTATCACTGAGGTCTTGGTCACCTGAGAAACCTTATTGTTTTTTTCCCCCCTCTGCAATAGGATGACTCATCAGTTCCCATCTCTCTCTCCGGAGCAGAAGAAGGAGCTCTCTGACATTGCTCAGAGGATCGTAGCTCCAGGGAAGGGAATCCTAGCAGCAGATGAATCCACAGGTGAGCTGGACAGCTATAAGTGGTGAAATAAATCTGTGGGGAAGAGAGGTTACTATCCCAAAACGTAAACGTCCATTTCTTTCTAGGGACCATGGGAAAGCGCCTTCAAAAGATCAATGTGGAGAACAACGAGGAGAACAGGCGTTACTTCCGTGACCTCCTCTTCTCCGTCGATCCTGCCATCTCCAACAGTGTGGGCGGAGTCATCTTCTTCCATGAGACGCTCTACCAGAAGTCATCCAGTGGGAAACTCTTCCCCCAGGTTATCAAGGACAAGGGGATTGTTGTTGGCATCAAGGTAAGGACGTGCTGCTAAAACAGGACTCTCTCTCTCTCTCTCTGTGTGTGTGTGTGTGTGTGTGTGTGTGTGTGTGTGTGTGTGTGTGTGTGTGTGTGTGTG
>JAODLL010083045.1:0-38608 GCA_026546735.1 Forbesichthys agassizii
ACACTTAGTGAAGTTAAGCAAATATCTGCTCATGGTGTGCTAGCTGCCCATTCTCTGTACATGCTGAAAACTATAATATAGTGTTTCTACTCTGCCCTGGCTTTGTCATAAGGAACACAAAGTGGTGCAGGCCGCACAACACTGTTACACCAATGTGGGTGACACAGCTTCTGAGGGAGCACCCTATCTCTATAATATCAATAATGTAGTTATCTGATTAATTGAAAAAATAATCGATAGATTAATCAACCAAAAATATAATCATTTGGTACAGCACTAATCAAGATCCCTATGTATGTATCCTAAATAGGCCTGTCACGATAATTGGCCTGTCACGATAATTACTTTATCCATATTGTGCAATATATGGACATAACCTCAAATTTTCAGAGGTGAATAATATTGCCTGTGAATTTACATGCGTGTTGCTGACATAAGAAAGTTAGCCTTGTTGTGCTGCTTCTGTGCTCTCTGCTCACAAGCAGCGCTCCCCACATAACAGGCATGACACAAACGCACACAGAGCAGACAGCGCCAGGTGAAAGTGTCCTAGGTTTTAATGGGTGTTTTTCCAGAAGACAACTGCATAATTCCAGTCAACTACATTTGGAAAAATAAATTCGAGACTGCGTTTTATTAAATGTTTTCCTCTTGAAGGTTTATTTTTAATAGTTAACCAAGCAATTGAATTGGTTTAACCAATCATAACAAACAATTGTCACATGTCACATGGCAAAACAACATTGTTTACATGATTCTGACATGAATATAATTTATCGCAATTATTTCTGGGACAATATATCGCTAAACAAAAATTGTTATGGTGACAGGCCTTATCCCAAGGGAAACATTTCCTTATGCAGTTCTTCTGACGATAGCCAGCGATTGTAAGCTTACACTTTTTGTCAAATGCACTGAGTATCTCCTCAAGACGCATTAGCTGCCTGTTCTGTGTGCACGCTGGAAAAAAATCAGTAGTCTGTAGCCCAAATGGGAACATAAAGTGGTGCAGACCACACCACACTATCCCAGCCACGTCAGTGTGTCCAATGTGAGGAACGGAGCATTTACGGCAGCACCTTAGAAGGGAGAGGTGCTTTTGTTCTTGTTTTTAGATTATTAACAATCATTCTCCAGAATCCCTGACTTGATTAGATTGTACGTCAAATAAGGGACACCAACTGTCATTTGGTTTCGTTATGTGTTCATAGACCTATGGCGCTGCCAGCTTCTGCTGCCACTGGTGTCTTTGGGCCTGGTTGTCTTGGCAGGCCTCATTGGGTTCTGTGCCTGCCTCTGCCAAAGTCTCACCCCTGCCCTTGGCATTGGGCTGCTCCACCTGCTAGCTGGTAAGAGCTGGTATACCCTCCTATGGCTTTGTTAACATGCTTTAAAAGAGCTGTATGTAGGATTTTAGAGCTATATTTAGTAAATAGTGATGGTCTCTGGCCTCTTTCACCCGATTAGCTGGCAATAGCCTTTTACGGCTGATGTCATCAAAATATGTGGGCATTTTGGCAACAGAAGTGGTATTATACCCCAGCCATATGTTTTATCCCAGCCATCCGTACGGCTGGGGTAAAACACCACTAGTGTGATGTTTTCCACCTGTAGACCTGCCCATGTGCATTTTTTGTTTTTGTTTAGCTTTTTATAGCCTGTAAAGAGTATTTAAATAAGGGCTATATGTTAGAAATATATGATGATTTGCTATATATAATTCTAAATAATAATTACTGGTAGCTGTAAAAGTACACGTTATAATCTGCTATAAAATTAGAGAAACAAACAAGTAAAATGGGACATGAAGATGACCAAGTCTCCGCTGTGTGCCTGGCAGGCCTATGCACGCTAGCCACAGTGTGCTGCTACCTAGCGGGAATGGACCTGCTCCACAGGGCGTCTGTGCTGCCCGACAAGGTGGACGGCTCTCTTGGCTGGTCCCTGTACCTGGCCCTTATCTCCTCACCTCTCCACATGATGGCTGCTGCGCTGCTGGTGTGGGCGGCTCGCAGCCACAGTCACAACTACTACCGCATGACCGCCTACAGGGTAGCCTGAGAACACCGCCCATCACGCCGTTATCAGCAACGCATTCTTGCGGGCGACTGTCAGTCAAGAGTCATTTATTGATTGGAAAAGACTAGAATTAAACTTATTGCAACACTCAAAGGCCAATATGTTAATTACATGGTTGGTATCAGTGTTTGTTTATGTTTTTGCCCTTTTTAATACCTTTTATTATTTATTTACCTTAGAATTGAAATTATTTGGTGCAGTGTTCAATCACTATTATACTTGGGGTGAAATTAATGTAATTAAGAAACGATTAACATAAAATGGTTACATTTGGAGTACATTTAGGATTTGTCATATATCACTTGCAGTTTTCTGACCTCTTTGTAAGTAAGAAATATACATTATTTAATTGGAACTATCTCTTTAAGAGCATAGCAAAATGAACTACAACTGTCTACAATATTGTACATGGCATCGTCTTATGAAACATATTTGCTTTGTTTGTTTATTTATATCCACAAAGTAAAGGTGACAGTCACAATTGCTCAATAATTTGCTGACAGATATGAACGATATGTTTTATTAGATCTGTTTTGTCATTTCTGTTTTGTGGATTGCAGGTGAATTTAGTAGGTTATATGTATTTAACATGATGCTAAGAATTTACAAAAATGGCTGGTCATTTATTTTCAAATGTTTCTAAAGTTTATTTAGTAATTTGGAACAGTAAAAATGGCTTAATAAGTGACAGGACGTAATACTATGCGAAGCATTATGAATGTATTTCAAAGGCCATATTAAGATATTTTTGTTAAATATATGGCATATTGAATTTAGCTAAGCATTTCTATTTTTATGAAAGAAATGGTCAGAAGTATGTAATATGATATTTTAGTGATAAAGCTAGGTGCTTGATTTATGCAAAAAGATTGTACTATTCCCTATATTCTGCCTTTATTAAATGCAGTTTTATAGTTATGGTACAGTAAAAATAGATAGCACATGTTGTGAGAATAAGATTTTCTGGACCTATTGTGAATGTGTTAAGATCTTTCATGGAAACCTGTGTAAAAACGTGATTCAAAATAAATGTTTCACACCAGCATTGATCATTTATTTGCCTTTAATGACATCAGTTTTATTCTTCCTCTGATAATTCTTTATCTTCTGGAAGGCCTCTCTGGATTGAGGGAATCTGTACATATCTTCTTCTGGCCAGGGAGAAAGCAATACCCTTCTCATAATAGGCAGCTTCATTGATGAAGAACGGATATAGGGGTTCTTTGCCTTTATAAGTCAGGGTGTCTCCTGAGAAAGTCTTGAACATTGGGTCATTTGGGTGGAGGAGGCAGAAATCTTGATCCTATAAGAAATGACATGTTTAAAAATGCTTAATTCATTTTTTTAATCCACATTAGAATGCGCACCCAACTGACATTTATAAATTATCTCAAACATCCGCTATCTTCAGTTCCTTGTTTAGCCCATCATTATACTAGGATTTTTATTTGAGACTGAATTTTTTGAAAGTATCCCAGAATCTCATCAAGCCACTCGTTAAAAATGTGCATTTGATACCTGAAGTTGTGGATGAATGGCAGCTGTGATGTTATGAGTTTCACTGTGTCTTGGGTAGTCAACATTCCTTACCACATTGTACACTTCCACAGAGCCTTCCTCAAAAGTAGTACCTAAAAATTAAAAAACAACTATCACAAAGAGGAATAAAATATGGCAAACCCAATCAAGGCTTAAAACTACATTCTTTAACAGTCTTGAAGTTTTGTAAATCCTTGACATTATAAATATATACCCAGAGTGCTGGGTGTAAAAAATTTTTTTTTTAAAATGCCTCTGGTGCTCCTGTTTGTGGGTTCAAAGAATCTGAGTCACTGAAGAGGGTAATACAACCTTTGATAATTACACTTGGCTATACATTAAAAGCAACATCTAAAAATGCACAGGCATGTTTTTAATTGTTTCCATGATTGTTTAATTGTTGTTGATTGTTTAAGTGTAACTATTAAATACTTTGTAAATATATTACTAAGTGCCTCAGATTCTTTGTAACAAATTAACCTCTGTTGACTTCAAAGGTTCTCAAAAACATACTGTACGGTCAACACGAAACATGTAAAATCTGATCAAAATCTCTACTGCTAAGTATGTGTTCTTAACATAAGATACTGTATTTCTTCACATATCACCAATTATCAGAAGGTCATAATGTATTTGGCTTATCGGTGTATCTCAAGTTAGTTTCTCTCTCAGACAGAACATCTGATCGTGGTACCTGAGTTGAAGAGATGGATCCAGATTAACATATGCTGGACAGCCGCTTCCATTGTTGTGTAGACATCTGACCTCACCACGCCATGGGGCTGTGGGCCAATCTCTATCGCTGCATTAATTCATTTTACACAGAAAAAAAAGTGTTATTCACACAAATGATAGGTTTGGGTTTTAAAAACAATGATGTGACTGGGACATTTACAAACTCACCAAAACCATGTTTTCCCACAGAATCAAGGGAGTATGCTTCACTCGGGGGGAGATTATAATGGATGTACCTCACTGGTGTATCCTGCATTTGCATCTGAAAACAGAATTATCATAATTATGTCAGCAAAATGTTTCTGAACATGAAAATAGTGCTATTTTTCCATGTTACAACCATGTTACAACTATGCCATTATGTACTAACCCTATGTACATACGGTATGCCAATCTATACATAATTAACCATGACAATTGTTTTATAGTTGCCTTTAAGTATCTGAATATGTGCAGGCAGATCCAGTCGCAGTCCGAGTATGCAATAATGCACAGGCCCATGTTGGAGGTGGTGTTGTGGAGGTCACAAATAAGATCTACTGCTTGGGAGCTCCCTTTAGGGCCCAGCATATTGTTCAGTTCCTGAGACCTGATGATCTCATATGGGGTTCTGTCTGATACGGGGCAACTGGAAGACAGACAGACAGTTATTATGGCGAACATAACTTCCTCTAAGAAGTTGAACGTTAATGCTGCAAAGTATCCCTGGAAATTGACAAATGTTCTGGTTGCGATGACAGATTTAAATGTAATTCACATTAGGCATTGTACTGTGTCTGGCACACCCAAGCAAAATATGCATGCCAAAACACTGCATATTGGACCTACTTGTAACGTCGGTGTGACGTGAAACGTCGTATACCAGTTTGCCTCTTTAAAGGAGTTCACCACATTATAACTATTTAATAGACCTGTCACCATCAGCTTCATACACAACCAGCTTTACTCATGCCTACCTGAGGGTGGAGTAGGTGAAACAGCGATTGAGGTCAACCTCTGTGTATCTGCAACACTGCTGGACAGCCCGTGGGTTGGCGAGCACCTCGAGCACAGAGACAAGCTCATCTTCCTCCTGCTTCTTTGACTTTAGATGCTCTCTTACCAAATATACCCCTGACAGCTCGTTGCCATGGGTACCTCCGCACACAGCCACCTGGAGCAATGCTGGTAAACGCTTCACCGTATTTTCCATTGGACTGGTGGGGTGGGGGGGTACATATGGAACAGGACAGACAAGCAGAGGTGTGAGAAAGAAAACAAGACCAGGTTCAAGACTGTACAAACATGTTTGCTCCAGCCGTGCCACTTAATCAGTGCTTCTAAAATGTTTTGTATTTTGTGTAATGATTAAACGCAATTAACTGTATGTTATTTCATTTTCACAGTTGTATGTATTAATTCCATTCTCTCAAAAAGTTTTACAACAGCATTTATGATTACAATGGCAACAGTACAAACATCAAACATCTTCCAATACAACTAAATTCAGCCTATATGAACATTTACATTCTTTCTGAGAAACATTTGAAACCATGGTCTTAAACTCCCTTTGCAATACCAGCACATCGAACAATAAAGTTAGATGTTTTTTATAAAGTAAAAAAAAAGTATTAAAGCAAATTATGCACAATATGAAAAGGCAGCTTTTGCTAATGCATACATCATTTTGAGTTTTAAAAAGCAATAGGCAACCACGGACAGAAACTAACCCTACCTTCACCTAGGTGAAAAGGAAGAATTGGCTCTTAACTTGACCAAAGACCAACTTGACAATGTTTTACATTGGCCAAGTCATCAAGAGCTGCGATTTGTGCAAGTAGAGCCACCATCTTTGTTTTCTTTGTAGATGAGGGAGCTCAATTTATTCTGGATTTGACGTCAACATCTTGCTCACAAATCATCCTAGGCAAAACAGATTACCTTCTTGCAAAGGGATATCTTTTACACGTTGGTGCTGACGCTGTTTGCGCTGGTCTTCAGCGGTCTTCAGATGCTCCCTGCCAGGGAATCACCTCCACACACCCTAGCAGGAAATCAACTGACAGTTGACTTGACCAAACATTAGATATTATGGGGACTCATTAGCGGAGAGATGGGCAGTTTTTGGACCAGCATCATGCCTACCACCTATGGTAGGCATGATGCTGAGATGCCGATGCTTTCTTGTAAAGCAAGTTGAGTAGTAGGGTGTGTAATGTACGCTTGGACCACTTACACTGTCCATTTCAGCTTGCGTGCTATAGGGTGTTGTGGAAGCGCTGGATGCCGTATATGCTGTACATCTACTGAATAAGGAAGGGTGCTATCCAAGTACCTGTCCTGATCAGAGTGTTTTCTAGTGTGCACCATGAATCTGTAAAGCCGCTCAATTACAAGGAGCTTTGCTACGGTGACGGCTCATTGATTTCTGGTGGGAACCGTCTGGGTAAACATCCATCTTAAGTACCAGCACATGTTCCATACCATTCTGAGATAAATAAAGTCAATGGCTACTATTTGGTTTGGTTGAGAAGCTAATGAATAGTAGGTCTTATTTTTTTTAGCAAAAGCACATCTTTCACATCTGACGGTTCCAACATGGAATTATAATCCCTATGGCAAGATCTTCTCTGAGACTAGGGGTCCCAGGCAGTGTACACTATGCACTTCTGTCCTAGTAGGTACTAGTCCTAGTAGGTACTAGTAGGTAGGTGTTTTAGTCATGACCTATTTAAGGGCCATGAACTCCAACGTCATAAAGCTATAGTTAGACTCTCACAAGTCATGGCATATGAGACCGTCTTAACCTTTCCTTGTTGTTCCTGGGAAAGGACTGTTGTGAGCTGCATCAACCTCTAGAATGAAAGGCAGGGAATAGTGTGTATACTTCTATCAACAGCTTCCCAGATGCCATTTTTGTTTTGGTACTAGTGAGGAACGCTATACGTTTGTCTAATGGAGCAGCCAGCCCAGAAAACACTTTTGACTAAATGGTCAAGTAATGCCAGTTAGCCATCACTACAGAAGAGCTTTTCCAACTCCATGGCAGACCACTCTGCTACCACTAAATAGCAACTCCGCAGACATCTAATAGAGCAGCAGACCTTTATAATCACTTTTATTACTGAACATAATTCATTGTGAAATGGCCCTTTGCGCTGTATTCCAGAAAATAAACAACCTTGTACAACCATACTAATCCTGCAAAAAAAAATAATGCGGTCAAGATTTTCCTGGTTTGACAAATACACTTCACTTGGCAGACATATGGCTTTTTCCACTAAACATATACATTTATATCTAGGGATACAAACGAGTAATTCAGTTACACGTTACAAGTTCATGTGACAGTGTAGGCTCACTAGGGTGTGCAGAGGATTCAGTCAAATTATTTGTTTAATGTCCTAGGCCCAGTTCACTCCTGTGTAGGATGTCCATTATCAAACTGTGATACCAGTCATTTCAAATCTTCTTCACTTCTGGGGCTCTCTGGAGTCCACACACGAGATACTCTCTGGAGTCCACACACGAGATACCGTTTAACCTTTACACACCTGATTTTTTTTAACATGTTTCTGTATAGAGATCCAGAAGTATCAAGATTATATACTGTATATGTTGGTGTTTGTGATTCACTATAAATCAGGCTGCAAGGAGCACTAATGAGGCATTCACACTACTTTGGGACTATAACCCAAAGGAATAGGGTTGTGGTTTTCCTAGCAAGGGCACACATAGTGTAGCGTAAAACCACTTACCAGCTGTTTGGTGTGGAAATGATTACCCTACAAGCCCAGCTGTGTGTACTTAGAGCATTGTGGCTCTGAGGAGTTGCCACCTGCAAAGATATGTATCTGGACAACACCCATTGTAAAGTTTCGAAACCACTAGATAGATTCATCCATTCTGCCATGATTCATCATTCATCCATGTCACATGATATGATGCAGTGTAAACAAAAGGCTACTTATTACAAAGCAGATGACGACTGTTAAAATCTTACCTTAGTTTCTCTCCCAAATTCCACTTGAAATCAGCAGTCTCTCAGCAGTCTCAGTTACATGTCCTTTCTTTTAGCGTACACCCTCCCCCACCCTGTCCCAGGCTCCAATGCCGTTTCACTGATTCAGCATGTACATCCCCTCCTGCCTCTCAATAGTAATGTACAGGCAGCAGCGGCCTGCGTTCTCTCTCTTTCACCACACCCCATCTCCCCCCCCCCAACCTCCCCCCCCACACACACACACACTCTATGGTCATAGTCAGTGGGTGTGTCCTGAATGTGATCCAGTGCTGCAGTGGCTTCCTTTGATCCAGAGAGCCAAGTAGACAGGCTCAGGTCAATCTAGTGGCAAGCCTCTCTCACTCCCCAGCCACTGTCCCTACTGGATGTCTGTCTGACCAATGTATGTAATGTGATGTCCAGTGAGCCTTTCATTCAGTTGGCTAACAATATATATGCTAGCATGACATGGGCAGTAAGAGAGTCCAGTATCCCATACAAAGGTTGTGTAGGAGAAATACAATCAATACACAGTGCGCCTACTGTCGGCAAACCTAAAGAGATTCTTAAGAAGACATCCTGATAAATTATGCATGAAAACAAAAACACTTGCATTTTATTTAAAGGTAAAGTCAGAGACTAAGCTAATGTGCTTTTTGTCAAATTTACCAAATTTATCCTCACGGTCAACTAGCTGGTTATGCTGTGTGCCTGCTGGAAAAAAACAAACTGTATTTCTACACAGTCCTGGCTCTGTAAATAGGAACACAGAGTGGTGCAGACCGCACCACGCAACATCCTAGCCTTGGCAATGTGTTTCCAATGTGAGGGGCGGAGCTTCTGAGGGAGCACCTTATTCTTCTTCTGTCACTAGCAGGCAAACTAGGTTGCGTAACGGCCTCTCACAGTCCATAATCGGGTTTAGTCAGTCAAATCCAAGTATACGGTCCGGTAGACCGAAAAAAACGCCAAAAGATGTTTCAGCATCGCAGGTTCACGTTCTAATACAGCTCCCATAGAAAATACCATCCATACCAAGTTCTGTCAGATAGACAAACAACAAGGCATTATGGGAGTATAGTCCACATTGCAGAAGTACGTTTGTAACTGCCTCATCACTCCCACAACCACAAACCCACCATGCCCCCTCAGCAGCCTTCATCCCACAATGTTCCAGCCTCAACCCCCTCCTCTCTACTTCCAGTGTCCTTATCCCCCTCCCCACACAAATGTCTTCATTTCACCTCTTCCTCTCACAGCTTTTGCCGCCTTCCATTCACCCAGTCTGCCACCCTACTCCTTTTCTCCATTTTATTTAAAGGCACACGCAGATCAACAGTGTCGTTATTCAACCCTGCTTTGGCTGCCCTATAAGCCAGCTAATTTACCGCCACTCCTACACAGGCCAAGACCCATTCAAACTAGGGGTGAAAGAAAATATTGATACAGCAGAGGATCGCAATATTACGTTGCGACTATTGATTTTTTAAATACATTTGTTTTTTACACTATATATTACAGTTTTTCGCAATATATCGAATCATGGCCCCTGTATCGTGATATCGCCAGATTCTTACCAATACACAACCCTAATACAAACCCCACTACACCCGTGAATGTAATGAATCAGATGAACACCAGACAACCTTATCCACTCCCGCCTCCCCCACCCAGTGCAATGCTCAAAACAATGCAACAATTCTGCCGTAAACAGACATTAGATCATCCAGCCATTTATGGAGCACTCTACGTCCGACTTCATCTGCTTATCCAGAGTCAGGTCGCGGGGGCAGAAGCTCTAGCAGGGGACCCCAGACTTTTCTTTCCCGAGCCACATTAGCAAGCTCTGACTGGGGGATCCCGAGGCGATCCCTGTCCAATGTGGATATATAATCTCTCCACCTAGTCCTGGGTCTTCCCCAAGGCCTCCTCCTAGCCGGACGTGCCTGGAACACCTCCCAAGGGAGGCGCCCAGGGGGCATCCTTACTAGATGCCCGTAGCCACCTCAACTGGCTCCTTTCGACGCAAAGAAGAAGCGGCTCTACGAGTTTAGATAGCTGAGATTCTCACCCTATCTCTAAATGAGATGCCAGCCACCATTCTGATGAATCCCATTTTGGCCACTTTACCCATGATGTTGTTCTTTTGGTCATTACCCACCCTTCATGACCATAGGTGAGAGTAGGAAAGAAAATTGCCCGGTAGATCGAGAGCTTTGCCTTCCGGCTCAGCACTCGTTTTGTCACAACGGTGCGGTAAAGCAATTGCAATACCGCTCCTGCTGCCGATTCTCCAGCCAATCTCCCGCTCCAATGTTCCCTCACTCGCGAACAAGACCCTGAGGTACTTCAACTCCTTTACTTGGGATAAGGGCTCATTCCCTACCCGGAGTAGGCACTCCCATCGGTTTCCTGCTGAGAACCATGGCCTCAGATTTTGCAGT
This sequence comes from Forbesichthys agassizii, assembly GCA_026546735.1. Classification (NCBI taxonomy): domain Eukaryota; kingdom Metazoa; phylum Chordata; class Actinopteri; order Percopsiformes; family Amblyopsidae; genus Forbesichthys; species Forbesichthys agassizii. The sequence goes on from JAODLL010083045.1 coordinate 10,780, forward strand.
GCTAATCCTCATCCCAGCCACTTCACACTCAGTTGCGAACTGATCCAGTGAGTGCTGGAGGTGACAGACTGATGATGCCATCAGGACCACATCATCTGCAAAAAGCAGCGATGGGATCCCCAGGCCACCAAACCGCATAGCCTCTCCACACTGTTCTTCAATCTAAGGTTCGACAATCGGCCGAACCCTCCTCTCCAGCAGCTTAGAGTAGACTTTACCAGGGAGACTGAGTAGTGTGATGCCCCTGTAATTGGCACTCTCTGGTCCCCCTTTTTGAAGAGGGGAACCATCTGCTACTCCTTTGGCATTGTCCCTGACTTCGACGCAATGTTGAAGAGGCATGTCATCCAAGACATCTCCTCCACAGCCAAAGCTTTTAGCATTTCTGGACGGATCTCATCAATCCCAAGGGCTTTGCCACTGTGGAGTTGTTTGACTACCTCAGTGACCTCTCCCAGGGAAATTGACAATGATCCCGCATCAGCCTCCAGCTCTCTCAACCATAGTCAGTAGAATTCAGGAGGATAAAGAGGTAAGCAAAGGGTATAAACAGCAAAACCATTTCAAAGCCAGCTCTATTTATTTGGAAATTACAAACTCAAAGCCTTTTAAATTTTTTTCTAATAAATTACGCTACGTTTAACTAAACATGTAAACTTCACTGCAGAAATAAAACATGGGTTGATAGAAAAATTATCAACAGCATCCAGTTTTTATCTTTATATTAATTTATTGTCAGACATTTCTGCAGAATTTATTTGGCAAATAACCTTCATATGTATTATCAAATGAATAACACAATTTAGTTGAAAACAGAACACAATTAAAGCCCACAGTATGACAATCAATTTATCTGACATACCAGAATTGTACAGCAGACAAACAAAATAATCTCACTGTTCTCTGCACCATTACAATAATGGTTTGGAACTCCCTTATTGAAACAGGCATCCCTCTTCCTACATTAGAGGAAACCCAAGACAACTAAACATATAATGATCAATACTATATTACTGTATAATACAATTTCCTATACACTTATAAAATCATTATCTGTAACGCATTTAAATTCTTTATTCGTTTTTAAGTACACTTACAAACAAAATTATGAATCTTGCGCACACTATTTTTGGTGTCAAAATCATACACACTTGCATATGTAGGCTACTCAGAACTAATTTGTGTATGACACCTGATATTTTTAACCAATCTATTCATATCCGTGTACTAAACCACAATTCTATATTGTCCATTCAACACCCTTTTGTTTGTAACTGACAACTTTAAAATCATTCTACTTTCTATAATTTTTACAATCATATCCACATGGAAGTGTATGCCGTGTGAAGATAGGTTCATAAATGTATGACCTCTATGGTGTAATGTAATAAACACATTAGGACAGGCTGTTTGTGTCTAAGGCAGATAACCAGCAATGTAAGAAGGTGCCCAGGTACAACACCAATCAAGAGCACTGCAAAATCCACAGTCTAAAATCACACCAATAAGCAAACAGCCCTGTAGATCACAAGGCCACAGTAACAAACATCTGAGAAGACAAAGACACACACGCACAAAAAAAAAAAACAGTTAGGTGGTAACAAACTCTTTCTACCCACACAGCATACTGCACACTGGCAGTATGGCCAACAGCTGGAAGAGCAGATATGTGATCTAACACACACACACAAATCAAAATCTTCGGTTCATTGATTCAAGACACTAAAATCAACGAGAGAGATCGATAGCGCGCTGCCCACCACCAGCCTGAAGAAGGCACCAATCAACACCGTCCCCACACTAATCATTATAGCATACAGTATCAACGTGTATCACTCTGGATAGAGATGTGCCGTTGGCTGTGGTGGTGAGGACGGCCGGTGGACTCCACCTCGGCCCCTCTGATGTAGTACAGCGATCCCCTTTATCCGCCCCGCAGAGAATTAAGAGTGGCTGAAGCCACTGCAGCAAGCTGTTCACAGAGCTCTGAGTGAGGAGGGACAGGAAATGTAGTGGGACCAGGGGAGAAGGGGGAGACCTCGTTCTCCTGCAGTTGTCCGTCCACGGGATCTCCTAAAACAGAGAGCGTCTGGAGGGGGCTTCAGGAAGGTGGTGGTGGCTGTCTACTGGCGGGGAGGGGGGAGGGGGGGCAGCCCGCCGGGGTGGCTGAGTGGTGGAGGAGGAGGATCCAGGATCTGGCTCAGAATATGTCTGGGCAGGCCTCCCAGCTGCCTTGCTCCTTGGCCTCCCAGTAGCCCCCCTTGTAGACGTGCACCTCCTCGCCTGTGGTGTGGTCCTCGCAGCGCTCGAACCACAGCGCATTGTAGTTGTCGTGGAAACCGTCTAGTCGGGGAGAGTGGAAGACAGACAAACAAACAACGTTGAGTCAACATGAGGTCACAGGGAGCCGTGATGCACTAGCTAGAGGAAGAGAAAAGAGAGAGGAGAGTGGAATACTTGCTTTTGAGAGAGGGGTCTGTAAAAGAGTCCTCATCGAAAGCTTAAGGGAGAAAAGAGGTGTTATGGAAGCCCTGGCTGTGTTTCTCATTTCAGACAGCACACAGCAATTGCAGAGAGCGAGACCGCCGACGACCGCAAACTCACCCGCTTCCTCGTCCTGGCTGGCAGTGCGCTGGCTGGCCGCCTCCCGCTCCCGCTCACGCCGAATGCCGCGCTGCTTCTCCTCCAGCCGCTGCTTCTCGCCGTTGGCCTCGTCCCAGCGGCCGGCCTCCATTAGGCGCTGGTCGGGCCGCCGCCGGCTGTCGGTGGGAGCCACGCCCTCTTCTGCCTCATTCAGCGTCAGCGCCAGGTGGGTGAAGTAGTACATGGTCTCGGCCCCCTCCCTGTGGTGGGGACAAGGAGAGACGCTCTTTATGGGGGAACATTACACAGGCGGGATAGATAGGGTGGTGGGCTCAAGGGTTCAAACCCCGCCATCCTGGCTATGTTTTCACCCATGAGCAAGGCATGCCTGCTCCTTTAGAACAGTAGACTCAGCGACTGGAAACTGATGCTTTTGTCAAATACAGGGACTCTCTCTCCTCGCAGCCCGCTAGCTGTCTGTTCTGTGTGCAGGCTGAATTAATAATCAGGTGTTTCTGCACATTGTTAGATAGGGGAATTCAGCTCTGAGTCCTTGTTGTCTTTGGCTGAATCTGCTTATGCAGCATGCATTGTAGAATGCATCACTTTAACCAGGTCTTCAACAGGGGGTGCGGGACCCCTAGGCGGTACTCAGAAGTACTGCAGTGGCCGATTCGACTACCTTTTTTTTTTTTTTGCCTGTTTCAGTGCTTTCACGGTTTACTTTTTTAGCTTTATGTTATTTAGATCCAGAGATAATGTTTTAAATGTACTAATTTCTTATGGTCCTTTAGCTCTCAGCATTCACCGTTCATCATAGTAAATCGTTTGCTGCCAGCGCTATCTTTACAAGGCAGTGTCCGGTTAACAGAATGGATTAGAAGCCATGTAACTTACTCTGTTCAGTGAGTTGAACAATAGTATGTTAACATGATTGCTCTCTCTTTAATTTTAAATATATTGACGGCCAAAATGTGAATGTCTTGTTTCTAATTTCCACAGGGCGCATATACGTGTCGTGTCGGTGGGCTACTATGACAGCCAGCTACAGTTTCTAGATTAAAAGAAAGGACAAAAGAACATGAGTGTCTTTGCGGCGTATGTATACGGCACATGCATCTGTGAAGATATAAGCCTATACAATCGTATGGTCATATTTTACTGAATGCCGGTTGCGGTGATCAAGCTGAAAATCTGACAGTTTTACTGGCCGGGTTGATCTCTATATTTGACCAATACTAATTATTTGGTGGAATCCTACTGTTGCCATAGATTGTCTGCTAGCATGTTTTACTTTGTGCACGAGCAGATACTTTCCTCTGCAGAAAGGCGTTCTCTCTTACTACTTGGCAAACCACCAAGATGCACGCATGCCTGACTGGCACAACACACCTATGCTTAATAGAGTAATTATGTGTACAACCATGATTAATAAATAAAATACGCCTGGCACTGTGACAATTATTTATGCCGTTCAACTAGTACAAAAATATTTGGATCAAATATAGCCGTTCACCTGACAGCATCACTAAAATACATATTGTACTAGATGTAATAGTTTACATTTTACCTTACAGATGAAAATGAAATGGAAGTAAACTATTACATGACTTTATAATGGCTTATAATAGCTATTTCTTCATTAATCATACACCACATTATTCCATTGAAACAGTGCACTTTCATATTATGACAGAGCAAACATGGCAATACCGCGATATTGAGCCAACTGCAGGAGATGACAATGAACATCCACAACCTCTATGTTCACGTTGTTTTACAGTCAATTTCGATGGCATGGGTAACATTCACATCTGTCAATGTACCACTAACGCAGAAAGAGTATATATACATTTTGGAGCAACTTGTGCTGCTGTCCAGATCTTTTCCAGGAACATGCCTGCATTTTTCAGTAGGACAATGCAAATAGCATTGCCTGCATAAGCTATAGGTGCTAGATTTGCTTGTCCGCTGCAGTCCTGACCTGCTGCTAATTGAGAAAGTGTGGTGCATCATGAAACACAAAATATGGCAACGAAGGCCCTGCATGTACAGTTGTGCGCTATAAGACCTAAATAATGGAACAGCGGGAAGGGAGGCAATTCTACTTGCTAAACTTCACAAATGGGTGTCTTCAGTATCCAAACATTTAAGTGTAAGTAAAATAAATATGTTATACAGTGGTAAACAACTGTCCCAACTTAGTGTTAAGTGTGTTGGTCATCATGTTTTAAATGAGTGTACATTTTCACAAAGCAATGCAGGTCCATCAGATGTCAAACATGAAGCAAAGACACGCAGTGTTCTCCAGGAGTACAAACCAGCTGCTTTACAAAAACCTTTGGCAAAGACCTGCTTGCTGCGCCCCAGACATAAGGATGCATCATATCATTGAGCAGACAAACTATGCAGTGCCAATGAGTCAGCAATGAAGAGCCTTCTGAGCAAGCTGTGGTGCCACCTACTGCAGCAATATAAAAAGAAAAAGACTCCTGGCGATCTGCTGTCATTTCTGCATCCACCTACCTAAAGGCCAACGCCCCTTTGCGGTGATGTTCAGTTGAAGAATGCACCTTAACTATTTGGATGCATTAGCCCACATGCTGGACACACTAGCTAGGTGTGTGCTTTAGAGATGAAAAAAGTACTACTGAAAACAAAAACAACATTTTATGCAGAAGCTATTTAAACCCAGGTGTCAATAGGAAAAATTATTATTTGCCCCTGGCCCAGCTCATTATTCACATGGCAGCTAAAGATTTAGTTCTTATTTATTAGATCACGATTCACAACAAATGTATTGTAAAATATTTAGTTAGACGCACTTCTGTATTTGGCTATTACGCCCAAAAAGAAAAAAACTAAAAAATGTGTTGCTTTGTAGTTTGCCACTTCATTAAAGGATAAACCTGTAAACTAACTCCTAAGATGTTTTTGGAAAGGGTGGGTCATTCGATTGTTAATCAAGTAGCCTTACTTTTTATATTTCTATCTCCCAGCCCCATACAAAAAATGTATTCAGCCCTGGACATATCCACTGGGAGTGTTACAGTATCCATAAAGGGAGGAAAAAACATGGAATTCCAGCCAGACACTGGCAAGTGATGCTTTTTTCCTCCAGAGACCAAGCAATTTCTATTTGTCCCTTGTGGGGGACTTGACTCTAAAGTCCCGTGTCCACAAAGCGGTTTTTTTCTCACGCAAGCATTATTTTTGTATTTATTTCAATGGGAGCACCGCATTTTTCCAGGGTTCTAAAAACAGCAGCGGTGCAGAATGATGCCAAGCGTATTTTATCATAACGGGCGCCCCATAACAAATGAAATAATTTGTTCATAACACAAACCAGCCTGTCTATTTGCAACATATTAATTCCCACAGAGATTCTGTTTCATAGCATCAAAAGAGTCTTAGCTCAAAACCCTGTGCTTCCAAAAGCGCTCAGTTTTCAGATGAGAAAAAAATAACACAGGGCCTAAGTCCTCTATTTCAAACAAAATGAATGCTGTCTATTTGAGTGCTTATTTTCGGTAAAGAAGAAATTAAGGGCTTTCCAGTGATGTCAAACAAATGGGGTGTGGCCATCAAAAAAGCACAATTTCTGTCAGAAGATTTGGGCAATCCCATCTAACACATTTTATGGCAGTGCGAAAGGAATGCAATCAAATGTATAAGGATATATTTATTGATGTTGACATGTATGAGAGTCCCCGTATCATTTTTTTCTAAGACGGAAATAAATAAATATTTTAAAAAAAAGAAATCTTTGCGATACATTTCCTACACTCAATTTACTTATGTTCTGTAAAAAAAGTGAAATATTAAAAAACTTTTGATTCTGTCTGTAAAATTAATACAATAATTATTCAAATAACAATTAAAGTAATTGGCAACAATCCCCACATCAAACAATGCTCTGTTCAACCTGTGAATCACTGCAGGGGAAATTCATTCAGCTTTGCTCCTTTATCATCCAGCGCAGCAAAACAAGAAAAGCAAGGCACGCATGCACAGGCACCCGCTGGGCACTTACGGTAGAGGGTTCTTCCTCCACATCTCCCGGGCTTTGAGGGTCTGGTAGACGGTCTTCTGCCTGCCGTCGGCTCCGCTCTCTGCGCCGCGGCTGCTCTGCATCACCCTGGAGAACTCCATCTTCTCGTCCCACGTGCCCGACAGTACGTAGTGGGCTTTGCCGTCTTTGTCCGTCACCACACCTGTCACCTAAGGCGTGCGGGGGGAAAGGTCGAGCCAGAGGTCACAGCGGGGCAGAAAGGTGCTTGCTCAGCTGGATGCCTTGTTCAAATAAATAAACAAACAAATACCAACACACGAAACAAGGAAAAACAGAAGTTGACTAAGTGAGTCACGATGAGAGGAAGTAGAAAAGGAAACCATCTTGCCAACTCACCTTCCTGGCCACATCTCTGGAGAAGTAGCTGTAGGGAGCAAATTTGAGATGGCAGCGGTCGCCGGTTGTGTGATTCACCACGTCTATTTCTCCTGACTGGGGAAGCAGAGAAATTATCAAGAATTGGTTGCTTGTGTTGGCCAGCCACAATGAGGAAACGTTAAAGTTTACATAGGCCTGTTACAGTACCACCACCATCCTATCATCCATTAAGCCTAATTGTTGGGTTGTGGAGGAGGAATAGTCTACATTTATATTCATCATGGAATACAGACAGTAGGGCTGTGCAAGTAATCGCATTTTAATCCTGATTTCAATTTTGGCACCTAACAATTACAAAAACAATATATTCGAGGAAAACTATTATTTTGCACATTCCGTTTTGCAAGTAAACTCTTATTTTGTCGTGTTCTGAATGGAAGGCTCACTTTCGCCCATTACAGGGCAAAAGTGAAATATCAACATGAAAATTATTAAGAGACATTTGGTTTCACTAGGGATGGCACCGATACGATACGGAGATCCAAAATCGGTCCGATACTGACTTATATAGCTGAATCAGTATCGGTGACAATTGGACAGTTGGAACTGATCCATGGGGCTAATCCAGTTAAATATATTTACACGTGCAGATCTACTGTCAAGCATCAGCCATGTCTAACTTACCCAGGCCACACTATCAGCAGCAGGTTACTAAAATGCATCTAAATCCTAAAATAGAGATTGGCTGTCATTTACTGTACTTTGCAACTTAACTTAAAACTTAATGTAACCCTGAAATCGGATAGATACTCGGTATTGGCCTAAAGTGCCGGTATGTGTATCGGTATCGGGACTGGAAAAAACTGGATCGCGCCATCCCTAGTTTTCACTGTTCATTTGTTTCACTGTTTAGATGCAATAAATTCAACATCTTTCCAAAGTCAATGAGTAATCATATTAAATATTCATGATTTCAATATTACCCAAAACAATAATGATTATTAATTTTTCCATAATCGAGAAGCCCTAACGGACAGTGATCATTAATAAACATGAATAGTTAAAACACAACTAAATGTAAATATATGTTGTCTCAATTGTATGTTAATGCGACTAAAATAACATATCACAATGTCAGCAAAACAGTACTGCAATTAATATTGTAGTTTGACAGTCAACTAGTGGAACTTAAATAGCCTCACAGTATAATCGTGTACTTCATTTTTCAGGTTACTAGACCTCACCTGATCAATCCACAGTTTACCAACGATGATGTTATGGACAGTGGTAGTCACTTTTTTCCAAGTGTAGTGATTATTGCCCTTCTCAAAGACAGCATGAATTGTGCCTGTCAGGGTGAAAGAACGCAAGCTCATCACTCACTGGTCTAACGAGACCACATTCCTGTCTGGAACTCCGACTGTTGATCACAGGCTGTTTACCAGGAACCGTGTGACGTACATTACATTCACTTTTGACAGATTAATCGATAAACATCATCTAAGGAATGTGAAAATGTCACTGGGTTCCCATGTGTTCACGCCTCATGTGAGTGGAGACACTCGCACCACACCCTTTGGCTCTTCTACATTACATATTTAATGTCATACCTAGAGGCATAATTGACAGATATTTCCCCCGAAACTTGCTGGCAACGGTTATTTCCTGTCTTAAGGTCCAGCCTCGATCAGAAATCACATGGTGTGCTGCTGCCGGAGGATGGTGACTCACCTTGGGAAAATTGGGGACAGTGAAGGGTTATTGTTCAACATGTTTATGTTTTGGTTTGAACTATGCTATTGCCATGCTATGTTCAGAGAGCTTGTGGAACCACCTTGTGATCATGACGTGAAACTATAGGTTAAGAACTATATTTTCTCCCGCAAAGCACATCTGATTGAATTAAGTAGTAGTGGTCCCCCAAAATGGGAAAATGCCTTGTCTTATTGTGCACCAGAATTAGAACACAAATTGAGTGTTTTGAAAATAAACATATACAAATATTTCTCTCCTGCGAATCTTTAGGTTCCATCAATATATACCATATAAAACAATCTGTGCTGACACAAAATTGTATTTTAAAAGACTTTTCGCTGCTTGCCCAACAAGGAAATCACAGAGAAACCCGTCTTGGCTACTAATAAGAGTGTAAACTGTTTTGAAAGGTTACACCAATATTTATCATAAGAGACAATATGCACACACAATAGTTTTTATAAAATACTGCTTTTTACTTCCGACATCAAGGCAATACCATAGGGAAACAGACGTAGAGTAAGGTATACCGTAGGGTAGGTGCCTACGGCATAGGGTCCACGTAGGTGTGGAGTCGCGCTGCTCGTCAATGCACTTGGCCCAGCCAGCCAGCCAGCCTCTTTTACCCAGGCAGTTCATCTGTGTGATCGGGGCTTTATCAAATCCATTTCGAAGTGTCCGTGACTATAGTGACGCGTCTATGTGTGATCGGGGCCTAACAATATTTCTCAGGCATCGCCGACCGTACCTTTAAAGTCTATTCTTTACATTTCTGGTGTGCCCGGTTCAAAAAAGAAGAATATTTGTGGGATACTAATATTTATGTCTACTTATCTTAAAATAGTTTCCCTTCCAAATGATCATCAGCATCACTGACTCCACCTTCAACAGTAACCCAAAGCCCCCTTTCCCTGAGAACACTCAAGTCCCTCCTGTCTTCTGAGGGTCGCTCTCTCTCACCTGCTCACAGAGGGAGCGGTATCCGCTCTCTCTCCTGCGGTCCAGCTCGTAGGTCTCCCCCAGCAGGGGGTTGAAGGGCTTGCCCGTGCGGTGCACCGTGGTGGAGTAGGAGGACACGGAGAAGGCCGCCACGTAGCAAAGCTGCTCCAGGGGGCTGTGGCACTTTGCCGCCCGGTCCAGCAGCTCGTGGTACTCCAGGTCCTCGGACAGCCGCTGCAGCATGGAGATGGGCTCGTTGAAGTTCACCTGTGTGTGTGTGTGTGTGTGTGGAAGGGAGAAGCGGGGGAGGGGGGGTATGGTTACACTGGAGATGTCCTGCTGAGTTCTCACATCACAGGTTGGACTTGACAATAGGATGGAAACACTGTGCAATGCTGTTGTTGTTTGGCTGCTATGCACAGTCTCTCTTTGTTTATCTGCATTCATCCTGGTTTATCTTGGCATTGTACAAAAGCAAGACTGACACCTCCCCTGCATTATTCCTTTCAACAGAAGTAAATACGCCATACGTGCGTCAACACCCGCCAATCGTCATTTAACATCCAGCCATCTTTGAAGCCTATATGCTATTTTGGAGCTTTTGAAAAAGGAAAAGATGCCACAAGTGGAATGCTGAACATCTACTGGACAAAAGAATGAGTTGATCTGTGATGTTGACAATGTGTGTGGTTAACACTGACAGGCATGGGAATCTTGGACAGCTCTTTGCCAATGCAGTTCTTCATAATGCTCCATAGGTTGAGTGAGTAGTTGGGCTTGTCCGGGATCCGGGTTCGTCTTTTCTTCATGGGCACCAGGTCTTGGGCCTCCTGGTGGTTGACCAAGGGCTCTTCATTAAGCTGAGAATGAGGGAAATGACAAGGCCTAACTGAAATGTATGTACTATTTCACAATAACAAATGGGTTAAATTTCAGCGGACATTCAGTTGTGGCTGCCATTACACGTACCGACTGATCGTCGGAACACATTTCACTGTTGAATCCGCTGATACTACTGCTTGACCTTCTGTTAAGCCAAACAACATTGAAAAGAAATATAAATAGAAAAGTATATCAATAGACACCCTAACCACCATATGGCAAACAAAGGGACATTCTGTAAGATAGTACGTCATGACACCAAATACATGACCGATGAGAGAAAACAAACATTGAGATAAGGAAATAAGGAACCATGATTAAGCTGTGTGTGTGTGTGTGTGTGTGTGTGTGGTTCTCCTGATGTTGACATTTTACAGTTGAGTTAAGGAGAGGTCAACCAACTTGTGGAACTGTGGGTCGGCAGGAACGGTGATGAATTCCGGAGCCTCCTCCATGGCGTCGAAAAACTCATTTTCATCGTCGTCACTTGCTTCGCCCTTCCCCGGCCCAGCAGAACCTAAAAAGGTGCAATGAGTCAGATTGGTGGTTCCGCTCCAAGCCCCTATGCAATTCACAGGTGCAACAAAGTACTGCTTAAGAAAATCCACATAGCATAAACATAGAAATAAAACATAAAAATATAAATTATGATTACTGAAATAACCCCGCTAAAGCACGATGTGACCCTAATTTGCCATTGTTTTGTTTAAACAAGCATTGCTTTGACTGCAGTGTTTTTAATGAATGTTACATTGTGTTTTTAATATAATTTAATTTGATATAGTTATTATTTGCTTCAGTACATTTTTATTACTTATACTTGATGATACGTTAGATATTAGTATACAGTATTTAGTTGCTAATAAAATATGATTTTTGTGTATTGTCAGTGATGTTGATATAGCCATTAGATGCAAAAAAATATATATATATTTTTTTTTTTAATATCAGCAAGACTAAAGGTGGAAGAGTGAAATCCCTGCTGTAAATGCAACTCCCTCTTCCACCAGCAGAGGTCTCTAAGCCTTGGAAGGCCAGAGCCCGGGTGCTCACCCTTGCTGTCGGGTGTGGCGTTGGCCTGCGATGCCCCTCTGAATGCCCTCTCCAAGTTGTTGTGCTGCTTGGCCAGCTGCTCCAGGGTCTCCTCCAGTCTCACACGCTGGTCGCGCTCTGCCTGCAAGGCCTTCTGCCACCGCTTGCTGTGGGCCTGGGCCAGCGCCAGGAAGTCCCGGCAAGCCTGGGTGGTGGAGGTAGGGGATGGGGGGGGGGACAGACATGTGCACACCTTAGCATAGCGTTGGCGTGGTAGCCAGAGGTGTTTGCAGTGGAGAGAATCATTACGTTTATCATGGCGTTGGAGGTGATGCGGAACAACGTGGCCCTCTCTGTCACTTGGCGGATCTTATCCCCCGCCTCTCCGGTGAGACGCAAGCTATCCAGCTCTGACAGGGACCTGAAAGAGAGCCAATTGGTGTCACGTCAACAGAGCGCTTCACTGCGTGTGTGAGAAGCCGTGTGCCTTGTGTAAACATGCTCTTGTCACAGTGGATTAGGGCAGTCCAAAGGGTCACACACACACACACAAGAGGAACTGAAGAGATGCACTCATTGTGAAATTCTGGGCTGATGACGACACAATGTTTAAAATAACCGTTTCGCCGATATTGACGTCGCTGAAACGGCGTTGTCTTTCACTGGTATTTGAAAACAAACCACGCATGTGCACGGCACACCTGCACATATGGGATCTTCTCCAATTTAGCAAGTGCAAAATGAATTCATCACAACAGATGAACAAGGGGAAAAGTCATCTTAGTTACCTACAGGCAGATTGCAAACAATGATACTGTACATCAGTGCATCCCTAGATCAGTAGCATAATTTTGCACATTATAGTTATAGTCACTCTAAAGAAAGGTTGTTGATATTTGAACTTGATCAAAATAAAAACAGTTCTCCCTTCAATACCATAGGGTGCTCTCTCAGAAGCGCCGCCCAACACATTGGAACGTCGTTGTGAAGCCTATGGCATTGTTGCACACAGATTGGGGCAGCTAGCAGACCGCGAGGAGATCCTGGCTGAATGTGACAAGACGTGTGTGCGCTCACAATGGCTGACTGAACTGTCTAGGGCGGCTGACCTCTGGAGGGCGAAGCCGTGCTTGGAGATCAAGTCGTTGCAGGTGCTCAGATCCTGCACCTTGCTGCCCAGCGTCCGCAGAGTGGACTGGACCTCCGAGTGCTGCGTGCCTCCACCCTGACCGGGTGGAGCCGCTTGGGACGACAAAGGGAAGTCGTCCCCGGAGTCATCTGTGGAACAACAACAACACACACACACACACACCGGTACTAAGCCTTAGGATCAACTGGCTCCACACACACAACTCCCATTTGCATTAGGACAGTTTTCATTCCTTGGTGGACATTGTGGATATTGTATTGACGCACCCCAGAGACTATACGTGAGAGAGCTGCATGAAAGCCAAGGTAAATAAATGCTTAACCCACCCAGACAGCAACGTGTGTGCGCAACGCTGTGCCCCTCTCAGCAAAATTACACTTAACCTACTACTACACACACTGGCCCTGATTTATGAAACCAGAAATCTGTGCGTACAATCATTTCCACGTAAAGGTCGGCATTTACCAATCTGGACCGATTTGGACGTGAGCGGTGGCAACGATCAAATCTCACGTCAAGTCTCAACTCGTGTACGCAAGTTTTCGAGTCATCTTAGGTTACTTGCGGTGCAGCATAGTGGAGGTGGCGGATAATTATCAGAGTTGTTTTTAGACCATATTCTGCTTCTGACAGGCATTTAAAAGTAGATATTCATTTAAATATATGACGGCAAAATATTATATTTTGTAAAACCAGTGTAATCCGCGGGAGTAAGCCTATAGTCTGCATGATAGATAAAACAACATCAGTTTGGCCAGTTCTGCATAGCGCAGGGTAGCATGGTGTTATTATTGGGGTCCGCTATTCAGGTTCTCATTTTTTAAAGGCCACTTATCTCTAAATTAGGCAGAAGAAACATAATTAAAATGAAGCAATAAATAACTATCTATACATCATATTTATTAGGAAAATAACCTTTGAGTTGTTTTCAGACCAGGCAGGCATTTAAGCATGCCAATTGATCCATATATTCATTAAATAGCCTATCAACCTGTATCGGGTTGTTAAATATAAACTATATAAATGATGGCTAATATTATATTATATTTTGTAAAGCCAATCTATATCGGCGGAGGGAATTGTATCATACAGCCATACTCGTGCATGACAGAGAAAGGTGATTTGTCCTGCGAGATTCTGCAGATTAACAGGCTGTTATTTGATCATGGTGACAGAATTTAGCATGTGCCCAAAGAGCCCTCTAGATGGAGTGGTTTACTACGTTCAGGTTCATTTAAAAAAAAGATGAACACCATAACATCCGATTGATCTGAAACATCATAAAAATTGACAAATAAATAAACTTCCCAACCTTCTCATTAAATAGGCTATGATAAATACTATAGTAGACTAGTATGCCTATATTAAGGCTTTAACCGGCCAGGACAAAGGTGGTGCATAGCTGTTTCGCATACCTCTTCTCCGAGCAGGTCGTGTTTATGAATGTATTACAACTCTCCATGTTGTAAACTCTAGGGGCGAGGCCTTTAAATCAGCATATACAGTTGCAAGAAAAAGTATGTGAACCCCTTGGGATTACGTGGAGTTTTGCATAAATTGGTCATAAAATGTGCTCTGAACTTCATTGTGACAACAATAGAAAAACAGTCTGCTGAAAATAATACTACACAAACATTAGATGTTGCCATGGTTTAATTGAACATAACATGTAAACGTTCACATGCTACATGTTTGTGCACATGCACAAACATGCAGAGTAGTTCCCGGAGAGGAAAATTGCCCGGAAGATTGAGAGATAGAGTGATACTATTTCACATTGTTAAGTTTGAGTAGGCTAGTATAAATGGGAACGCGATAGACTCGTTGCCACAAACCTGACATCGTAGTGACGGTGGTTAATTAATCCATGAATGAGAACTGTAAGAATACCTGTTTCATGTTGGAAAATGAATTTGATATTTGGAATGAATTACCTAATCTTCAATAAGACCTTAGTAAAAGCCTGATGATTGACATTTGTAATTACAGTATTCGTGGAAATTCGAATACTAAAATCCTGATCCCAAGACACTTTACAGGGTGGTCTGATCCATACTTTTACAGAAACCGTTCCTGGGTCCTTGGCTGGACATGGAACCCTTACACAGACATCCCAAGCTTGGGTCCAGTAGGACTTAGTAGGCAGGAGTCATTTGATCAGAAGACTCAAGTTTATTTTAATATCCATTTTTGGATTACATTGTGGGCAAGTAATGTATTGCTAACAAAACTATTTGAACTCCAACTGCATAGATAGTACCAGGCTGAGGAACACACAGGAAAGTTGAATGTCAAGCTGACACTGAAATATAGAGGAAGGAGGCTGCAATAATTAAAACTGTGTGGTCAGAATTTGGCAGACTGCCCAGAGGGAAGATAACTTCAAACGGCAGGTGGGGCAGACATACAGACCTGTTTTAATTGGTTAAACTTTGATGGAAAAACTGTATAAGAAGGGCATGTTTTTATGCACAATAGGCGCGCTTGAGCGAACTTTTCATATTGAGAGAAGATCCTGTCCAATTTTTGTAAACCTGTTTTTACCTTTCTTCAAATCAGCAGAAGAACGAATGGAATTGTAAGTTTTACTTTACATTTAATAAAAGTTTAGATCCTCATCACTCTCAAAAACACTGAAAAGGTTCATGGGCTGTCCACTTTCAAGTAGTATTTTTATGTTTTTGAAATAATTAAATAAATTATGTTTAATTTCATCCTAACGCATTGAGTGCAATGTTTAATTGAGTTGAATTTTATCTTCATTTGTGAGACCAGTGAGTCGGTGAAGTGTAAGTACCATGTTGGATGATGGTGCTGTTGTATATGAGTAATATGTTGAAATAAGTTTGGTAATAAATCTCCAGAGAGGGAGTTATTTAGATGCCGCGCAGGAGTTAGGTTCAGCCTGTGTTATAACTTAATGTGTTCTGTGGCAGCTCATGAGTCGTCTGGGTTCCCTTCCCAGATATAGCAAAAATAACAAAAGTCTCAAACTAAATTGTATAAAGTCATTATTAAAATAAGATAAATATAACAAAAGGAAGCTTAAGGGCTGCAAAAGCTTGTATCAAAAATGAACATAGAAATTTAGATCGCACATCTAAGGGAGTTACCAGTTTGTGAGTATTGGACAAATGTTTATTGGTTAGGGACGCGTTGGAATAAATAGAAGAATAACTAGGAACCTAAGTTCAAGAGCTCGCGGGAGCCATTTTACAGACGGACGAGGATCCGCTGTAAACAGAGAAGTGAATCAAATAGCTTTTGTTGAAGCAAAAATAGCCGGGCAAAGAATAAAAACAGCAAACCGGTGGTGCGAGGGTTGAAAGCAGGATTCCTTACGGAGCCTTGCTAGGCGCCCAGTATAAAACTTCCAACAGTTCCTATAAAGGACTTGGTGTTGTTTTGAGAAAGGCTCAGTGGTTCTAATCTAGAGTTAATTATTAAATGAAAAATGTGTTTTGCTACAGTAGCAACGCATACAAGAGCTTAACAGGCTCTGCCTGTTGTTGGGGGCGAGTGTGTGCAGATGACACGAAACTGTGGACGATGGTATCAGTCTCTGTTTCAAAACCGTTACACCCCTAATAATTATACTACATAGCAGAATTAAAAAAAAAAATGATCTCAGGTCCTTCTGTCTCCAAAAGTAGGGTCCAGCCTCTCGGGATAGTTTTGACAGTAACAGCTCACAATTGTTTTGTCCGTGTCAAACGAGTTCTCTCCTACACTGTTAATTCTCCGCAGCACAGGCTATCACGCTGTCACACATGCGCAAAATTGACAGCAGCCAGTATTTGCATCCCGTTCACTTCCATTATACGAGAGCGGATAAAACCATTGCTTCCTCCCCAAAGCAAAATCTAATTTTCAGATTTCAGATCACTTTGTCCAGTTCAACACAGATGAGCTGAATTTTCAGCCTCAACTAACAGCAAGGACACGTGTGTGGTTGTCGATCCCACGGTGCTGCAATTGGATGTAGTTTTCCTAGCAAAGCAGGGTGGAATGGAGGACACTTTGGTTGCGGTGTATAACCATAGAAATAGCTTAGGTATAATCATTCGGTTTTGTACAATGTTCCCAATGATGACTACAGACTGCCCCGACACATTTTATTGTGGCGAAACAACACTTGCTTTTGTAAAAAAAGATGATGTTTGTTTATATGTTTCCAACAATCGCTCAACCAAACTTCCGTGTGTGTCACATCCTGCAATTCCCGCATTCTGCACGGAAAGACATGCATTTCGCACGGTCCATTGCCTGTCCAGTTTTTCCATTCGCTTATGTGTGATTGCAGATTTAGCTAAATTAACTAAGGGGGTGGAGCTATCAGTGTGATTAATCTGCATAAAGTTTTGTGTCGCGTTTGTATAATTAATCGACATGACCAATTATTTTGACAGCTCTAATTTGAAGACGATAGATGCTCCCTTTGCGTCGTGGCTGGCGTAGGAGTGAGAAGTGAGATTGCGCTCTCTCTCGGGGTGAGATCCAATGACTGATTTGTAACTGATATAAAGGATGGTACCGATACGATACTGAGATCGGAAATCGGTCCGATACTGACTTAAATAGCTGGATCGGTAACGGTGACAATTGGACAGTTGTAACCGATCCATGGGGCTGATCCAATTAAATAAATTTACACGTGCAAGTCTACTGTCAAGCTTCAGCCATGTCTAACCTACCCAGGCCACACTATCAGCAGCAGGTTTTTAAAATGCAGCCAAGTCCTAAAATAGAGATTGGCTTTCATTTACTTTGCAACTTAACTTAAAACACTGGACTCAGATAGGTACTCGGTATCGGCCGATACCCAAAGTACCGGTATCGGGACTGAAAAAACTGGATTGTGTCATACCTAGTTGATATGTTATTCCATAGCCATATGACAATGCAACAATGCGTTTCACAGCCCAGTATGATTGAGTAGCCTACAGAATTTTCCCAGGCAGTGACAAACAGAGCAGAAATTAGCAACATTACAGGAGAACGAGAAAAAAAGGTAAATTTAATTAAGTAGTCATTTGTCGGTTAAAGGGGCGGTGCTCTGTCATGCGTGTTCTACCTCGGCTAAACTTTGGCGAAACAATAAATCTAACACACCCCAGCTACCCACTGGACTTTGATTCAGTAAGCTAATAATGCTTTCACTTCACCTGTTGAGTGTGGGCTATTTGTGTTGTTGGTTCATGTGTCAATCACCTTTTACAGCGTAACGTAACAACTGTAACTCATCTCTTCTCTGTGCGCGTTTATTGTTCTTCTTGTGGTTCAGCGTTTATGTTAATTATTGATAGTATGCGCTGGTAGACTACTACTGGGCTACTCTGTTGGTCTATTGGTCAAATCATCCTTCCAGCTAATAGTTTCAATGTTACCTTGGTGAATCACATAGCCCAGTAACTTCAATAAACCTCAGTAAACTAGCCTAATTTGCCAACGATGTAAGACATGGAAAGGCTCAAGTTAAATGCATTACGTTTTTAACATGAATAGAAATCTTACTGAAACACAGGTTATGAGCTATCGTGATGAGGACAATAGATAATAATTGAGAAGTTGATCAACAGGAGCCTTTATGCCTACTGCCTTCTATTAAGTTATATTTTGTTTTTCTCTTGCCTATATAAAGATACCTTTACCATACATTGATGCAGAAAAGGCACAAACTGGTGCTTTGAAATTCACCAGAATGCAGGAAATTAAGTGTTAAATGTCTGGGTAAGTACCCCCCGTCCCCAGAAACATCAATACCCTTCCAATATAGAAGCAAAACATTCATACATGAGGTCTTTAAATACATTTTATTTTAAATAAACTATTGACATCCACTCCGACCACCTTTGTAAGCATGTGCTCACCACCCATGCGCTCACCACCCAATAGTTTATTTTAAATAAACTATTGATATCCACTCCGACCACCTTCGTAAGCATGCGCTCACCACCCAGGTTTACACGTTCTCCCCAACTGCTTTAAAAAAAAAAACCTAGAGGAAACACTGTGCCATACCTCACCCAATGTGCGTACATTGAGTGAATGTAAATGTTCTCCTGATAGGTCTGTCTTAAAAGGCAAAGTCAGTCATTCTTCTCAGTATATACTTATGTTGGGGCACTTTTTCTTTTTCCGTGTGTAAGTTCACTTATCTTATTGCAATTAATAGTCACAGGACATGCTGCTGGTCCTGTTTTTGGTAATGGGACAGGGCCGTGGTGAAAACCACTTGACACAGACAGAAAGCTACTATAAGTCGAACAGTCTTGTTTATTTCTGATCGAACCAAACAAATGGGGTTTACAATACAGAAATAACTATGGCAACCTTTTACCTGACTCCGCCTGCATGCGTGCAGCCTTAGCTTTGGCCAGTTCCAGGGCAGTGATCCAGCGCTGGCGTTCCACTTCACAGCTTGCTTTCAAGTGATACGTCTGTGCCCCTCCGTTGGAGATGACAAAATTGCAGGCGTCATCCACAGTAATAGTTGCTGTTGCCAGGTTTATGGTGCCTCTGCATGTGTGGCCCATTTCTGCCTGGGTTCTGCCAGTTAAAAAGACACGTAGAATTAGGCCACCCTAACTTGAAATGGAACTGAAGCAGTCTAAAAATGTAACCCACTCGCCTTTGATATGCCTCTAAAAACTCAAAGATGACTTTACCACATTAAGCTGTGTTTTGACACTGGTATAGTTTCCAAATCCCATGACTCCTATAATAAGCTTATGGAAAAGTATATTTAGCAAATAAATAAGCATGGTTGTGATTAATAAGGACTTGATCCTGTATTATAAAATGGCAACAACCATATGTTGCCCTGATTTCAAGACTAACATTAAATGTGAACATGCTTTTTGAATTCTACTGGTGTGTTGATGTAGAAATACGTACCTATAGTAAGACAATAAGCCATTGCTTAGGACAAACCATCGCCGCTGATATCCCTTGATATAATTTGTCCATTTGAACACCCAGCCTTTGTATGTGTCCCCAGCTGGGACTGGAGTGGGGGTCTTGGGCTCCGACATTACAGCCCCCTAAAATCAGTTATAGATCTGGTCAACCATAAACAGACCTGCATACATACAGTGAGGGAAAACGTATTTGATCCCATGCTGATTTTGTATGTTTGCCCACTGACAAAGAAATTATCATCATAACATTTTAATGGTAGGTTTATTTGAATAACAACAAAAAAGTCCAGTAAAACACACGTCAAAAATGTGATAAATCAGATCCCAAACTCTCCATAAAGGCCAAGACCAAAGAACTGTCCAAGGATGTCAGGGACAAGATTGTAGACGTACACGAGACTAGAATGAACTACAAGACCGTTGCCAAGCAGCTTGGTGAGAAGGTAACAACAGTTTGTGCGGTTATTCGCAAATGGAGGAAACACAAAATAACTGTCAATCTCCCTCGGTCTGTGGCTCCATGCAAGATCGCCTCATGGAGTTGCAATGATCATGAGAACGGTGAGGAATCACTCCAGAACTACATTGGAGGATCGTGTCAATTATCTCAAGGCAGCTGGGACAATGGTCACCAAGCAAACACACTACAAAGTAAAGGACTGAAATCCTGCTCAAGAATGCACATGTACACGCCCATCTGAAGTTTGCCAATGAACATCTGAATGATTCAGAGAACTGTGTGAAAGTGTTGTGGTCAGATGAGAAGAAAATCCAGGTTTGGCATCAGCTTAACTTGCCATGAGGAGGAGGAATGCTGCCTATGACCCAAAGAACACAATCCCCACCATCAAACATGTTTTTCTGCTAAGGGGACAGGACAACTTCCCCGCATCAAAAGTGCCGTCAAATCTTGGGTGAGAACCTCCTTCCTTCAGCCAGAGCATTGAAAATGGGTCGCGGATGGGTATTCCAGCATGACAATGACCCAAAACACATGGCCAAGGCAACAAAGGAGTGGCTAAAGAATAAGAACATTAAGGTTCTGGAGTGGTCTAGCCAGTCTCCAGACCTTAATCCCATAGAAATTCTGTGGAGGGAGCTGAAGGGTCAAGTTGACAACGTCAGCCTCGAAATCTTAATGACTTGGAGAAGATCTGCAAAGAGAAGTGAGACAAAAATTCATCCTGGGATGTGTGCAAACCTGGTGGCCAATTACAAGAACTGTCTGACCTCTGTGATTGCCAACAAGGGTTTTGTAAAGTTTGCAAAGTAATGTTTTGTATAGGGGTCAACTACTTCTTTCACTCATTAAGATGCAAATCAAGTTATACAATTTTCAACATGCATTTTTCTGGATTTTTTTGTTGTTATTCTGTCCCTTGCTGTTCAAATAAACCTACAATTAAAATTATAGAGTAATAATTTCCGAGGGCAAATGTACAAAATCAGGAGGGGATCAAAATGTTTTTTCCCCTCACTGTATAAGTGATATATATATATATATATAGCTATATAGAGCTTGAATACCTATGAGGTAAATGCCATTGATTATTTAGTGTTTTCATTAAACAGACGGTTACAATGATAGAGATAGTGAGATATATATATATATATATATAAATAAAAATTAGAATATTTAATTTAATTGACAAAGTGAAACTCAAATCGTGGATTAATTACACACAAAGTGAAATAGTTCCAAGTCTGTTATTTGTTTAAATCTTGATTACGGCCTACTGCTTAGAAGAAAAAAAAAATTCAGTATCTCAGATAATTAGAACATGACATAAGACCAGTGAAAAAAATGAATTGTAATACAGACACGTTGGCCTTCTGAAAATTGATTGTGTACAAACACTCAGTACTTGGTTGAGGCTACTTTTTCATTAAATACTGCATATATGCAGCGTGGCATGGAGTCTACCAACATGTGGCACTGCTTAGGTGATATGAAAGCACTGGTTGCTTCGATAGCAGCCTTCAACTCGTCTGCATTTATCTGTCTTGTGTCTCTCATCTTCCTCTTGACAATACCCCATAGAAATAAAGTTTCTATGGGTTTCAGGTCAGGTGAGTTTCCTGGCCAATCAAGCACAGTAATCCCATGGTCATTTAACCAGGTATTGGTTCCTTTGGCAGTGTGGGCAGATGCCAAGTCCTGCTGGAAAATTAAGTCAGAATCTCTATAAAGCTTGTCAGCAAGAGGAAGCATGAAGTGCTCTAAAATGTCCTGGTAGACAGCTGAGTTGGCTCTGGACTGAAACACAGTGGGCCAACACCATAAGATGACATGGCTCGTCAAATCAGAACTGACTGTGGAAACTTCACATTAGACTTCAAGCAACTTGGATTGGCCTCTCCACTCTTGCTCCAGACTCTGGAACCTTGATTGCCAAATTAAATTCCAAATTTATTTTTATCTGAAGACTTTGGACCACTGAGCGACAGACCAATAATTTTTCTTCTTAGCCCAGGTAAGACTTGTGACGTTGCCTCTGGTTCAGTAGTATCGTATTTCCTTGATATGTGCGTGGTGGCTCTTGATGCACTGATTCCTGCCTCAGTCCACTCCAAGCTCCCCCAATATTTTTGAATGGCCTTTGCTTGACAATCCTCTCAAGGCTCCCAGTTATGCCTGTTGCTTGTGCACCTTATACCATACTTTTCCTTCCACTTGACTACCTATGAATATGCTTGGATGCAGCACTCTGAACAGCCAGCTTCTTTAGCAATTATCTGTTGAGGCTTTCCCTCTTTGTGAAGGGTGTCCATGACTGTCTTCTGCATAACTGTCAAGTCAGCAGTCTTCCCCACAATTGTGAAGCCTACTGAACTGGACTGAGAGATCATTTAATATAATATTGCCCCATTTCACAATATTAAAAATTTCTGAGAAACTGTAATTACGGTTTTCATGAGCTGTAGGCTGTAATCATCAAGAAGATTCAAACAAATAAATTACTTTTACTATTTCACTTTGTTAATTGTGTTATTGAAATTATTATATAAAAATGTTCCACAATTTTATATGTATTGAGATGCACCTGTATATAGCCTACATACTGAAGAGTTAATACATCATCTATCACAACCTTGATTATGATTGATTATATTGATTATTGGCCGTGAAAAATATTGACCGTTCAGTGCGTGACGTTAGCCAGAGGGAAGGAATCATCAGATCAGTAGTTTGCACACGTCATCACTAATACTTGATGTTTCAATCAGACATACACATACTTATGTCAAAGGTAATAAAATAGTATATAAAAAATAAAAATAAACATCAAAAACGTAACTGTCTAGTATGCTCGTCGCAAATCATACAATTTAAAATGAATGACAACTTTTCATACTGTAATCAACTTGCAAAATCAATAGTGTACTTTATGCTACATGAAGCATGCGTACCGTAAAGACAACTTAACACGACAAAAGTCACTTAACGACTGGTGTGTTAGGATACCAAGTTATTACGAGTTTGTAACAATGATTCTCGTATTGACATCACAAAACCAAAAATGTGTAAAGACAATGACCTCTAGTTTAAAATGAGCGTACCCATTACTGTATCATATATTAACATTGGGGATATCGTACGGTACTGTAGCACCTCGTCAGTTTAAAATGTAGTTTTTAATTGGAGTACTGTACCTTGTACAAAAAATAGGAGTATTTTACGTTAGCTATAGTGCAGTACCGGTAGTAAGTTAGCTCTTCGACTAGCTGATTTCTGTTTACCTTGACGTGTCCGTAATGTGAGATCAGGCAACTTTGACACCCATAGGCTGACTAGCTTGGGTGGCTAGCGAGCAGTTCAAATAAAATAAAATAAATAAACGTGAAGACGCTAAAGACAGGCGTAATATATTTATAAAATGCACCAAGTATCATCAGTACGATCGAAAACGCTATACAATTATATGTACACTCCACGTTAGGTTGCTCTATACATGGTACAGCGTACAAATCTAAGGCTAGCTACATATAACTAGGCTAGTGTTAGCTTGTTAGTTACACCCGATGTTACACTATTCCATCTCGTGTCGAAACGGTCACAGCTCGAAAGGTCCGTTATTCCTTCCCCAGCGGAGGACATAATGCTGAGTGACCGAGATACCAGTTACCAGTCGAACCCTAAGACAATACAAATGTTATATATTGTAATAATAATACAAAAAGATAAATAAATAATAATAATAAATTGTCAATATAAACTCACTATAATTTCTGACACCTTATTGTGAAAATCGGACGGCTTTCAAAATGAGAGAAAAATGTGTAAAAATTAGCCAGGCTTACTTATTCAGTTCATGATATCAAATTGTGACAGTTAGTACAAACAATGATAAATGTAAAATATATGGATTGGTTTTCGGTTAACTGGGCAGAAAAACGATGTATTCAGTGATATCTGAAAGAAAAATTAGTATCTTCAATTAACTGAATTTCAGAACTATGAAATCAAAAAGCAGTAAAAATGTGGTTATGAAACAACTTGAACTTCTAAAAATCGACTCCGGTGGGACTCGAACCCACAACCTTTGAATCACCTCGCTAGAGAGTACCTAGAAGTCCAATGCGCTATCCATTGCGCCACGGAGCCACCTGTTGCTTTATAGAAAAAGTTACTAATTTGAAATTCATATATTTGTTGTTATTAGTGCATTTAATTTCACAAATTTTTTAGTTTTTCCATTAGGATCGCCCTTGTAATGTCATCGAACATGGTTGGCCAACTATCTCTTGGACTAGCCCTTGGTGTCTTCTGTTGCTAACGCGCGAGTCCAAGTCATTGTCCACGTACGCTACCCTCATAACCTGGTGATGACATATGGCATATAGGCTATATATAGTCTGGTCAAGTTAAAACATTTACCATAGGTGGCGGCCGAAATGTGTTTTTAAGGCGATTGGTTCTCATTTAAATCTGCTATGCTAACGCTCTTGTTAAAATCCCACAAAAGGCATAATATTTATTTGCAGTTAGTACTTGTATGAAATGTATCTATTAACTTAACAAATTCTAAATAGCCTATTGTAGGCTATTATTTTTTTTAAATGCCACACTCCGCCTACACAAATAGGCTATAAGTAGCTATGGCCTAATAGTCAAAAATGTATTCAACTCACACAGGCGTAGTGTAGCCTATTTGTTGGATTTGAGATCCACCTGCTGCATAGGATACGAACTTAAATGGACTTTCTGAAATTAAACACTGACTGTTCGTTGCAAATACTATACAGCCATAGTCCTCACTAAGGTTAAACCACCAGGGGGCGATGTCGTCACATTATTTAGGTTAGTTTTTTATTAGCATTCAAATGCATAAACCTAATTATTCGTTTTCCAGTGTTCACAATCAGATAGATAATACTACTTTCCGATCAGGCCTATAATTAAATTCCATCGATCTAGTTTTACAGCCGAACTCGGTTAGTGTCCTGTAGGCCTATGTTGCAAGTATAAACGCGATAACCGACCCTTTCAGGACTCTGACAGGGGGTATTGCATTGCTTTTGGTGTCCTGCTGACTGCCATTTGTTCAACGGAACACAAACCAATTAGATGAGACTGCTGCGTGATCGATGTAATAAACAAACAATTCGTCCATAGGGCATATCCTGTACTGGCCGGAAGTGTCTAGGATTCCAGTCCCATCAACAGTAATTATTCCAACACGGACAAGGAGTGCGCCCTGTCAGCATCTCCCACCATCGCATTCCCATATAGCTATTAATTTAGATGAACATTTTGACGTTTACCAGGGGACATGCTCCCCCAGGTTAGGTTTTGCACACCAGCGCACGGTTAACTCTTGAACAACCTGGATAATAATTGCAATTGGACAACGCGGAAGATTTTTAATGCCCGTATTTCATCATAGGTGCATGCCATAACGCGTGCGACATTTTTTGCGCTTCTTTAAAGCAGGTCGACGCTTGCTGTCTCCTGGAAATAGGGAAGAGAAGGATTAAGTTACTGCTGGTGGCGGCGGATCATTTTATTTGGCACTTCCTCACGCCATTTACGTTTCTTTTCTGAAGAAACTGCTACGAACCGAGGTATTGTAGTATTTTTATTTTAAAATAATATAAACTAGGATTCAGCTATTGTTTACCTTTGTCAGATTTAGAATCAGATAGATCGTAACGCGCTCCCTTTGTTAACTCACATTCCAGGCCCTATTAAAACGCGTATTTTATTTTCTAAAACGGCAATTGATTCTAGTCTTTAAATTGTGCTTTACGTGGATTTGAATCGTGTTAAGGCCGCACCGAATACTTAATAAATTATAGCATGATATGACAACTTAAGTCTTTCATCCCGTAAGTCAACTTTATGGGCTACCCAACCCCCTTTTCGACAATGTTTTGTATAAGACAGGCTGCGATCTTTTGTGCATTGAGCTATATGCTACTTTTGAACATCCCCAGCAGTAAACATTTGCCTGATGTTTTGAATAAACCATCAATTAACATCCTCATAATGTAGGATTTCCTCTGTGGGACATGTCCCTTTTGAATAGTCTACAGCCGATTACGTATCGCAACAAAGTGGTAGCCATACGAAAACCAAAGTTCTTTTGATATTAGAATTATAGACTATTGTATGGTGTCAACAAATTTCTTCCAGCTATGTCCTTTCGAAGAGGCGTGGTCAGACAGAGCAAGTTTCGTCATGTCTTTGCCCAGGCGTGGAAGGCTGAGCAATGCATTGATGATGTTCGTGTGTCCCGAGTAACGTGGGACAGTCAGCTGTGTGCAGTGAACCCCAAATTCGTCGCTGTCATCATAGAAGCGAGCGGTGGCGGAGCCTTCCTGGTTTTGCCAATTAGTAAGGTATGGCGACTGTCTGGCTATCTATCATACGGTATGAAGTATAATACGTATGTTTATGCTTAGACTACCCTGGTGTTGCGTATAGCGCCCCAAGATCCCAACATTTCCACAAAACACAACATTTCAACATTTCTAACCACTAGGGCATTCACCATAAATATCACTAAGCTGTTGCCTGCTGTATTTCTCCCACAGAGCGGCAGGATAGACCAGTCGTCTCCCACTGTGTGCGGACATGCCGCAGCAGTACTGGACATCCAATGGTGTCCACACGACGACAACATTATTGCAAGTGCTTCAGAGGACAACACTGTCAAGGTAAAATGCATATCATAATACATTAGCGTACCCTGCAACTCTGCTTAAGGTTATTTATTGTATTATACATTTTATCATAAAATTAATACATTTTTTATAATTATTATTAATTATACATTTTGCTGTGCAAAAACTTATAATTAATAAGTCAATATTGAATTACAGTTTTTCAGATTTTTATAGTTCCAAAAGTCTGTGGTAGTACCAGTATATAAAAATTATACAAAATAAAATGCAGTTAAAGGTATGGTAGGTAATTGTAATGTATTGTCAAATTAACTAAATATCTCCATGCGGTATATAGGAACTCCACTCCGTATAAGAAAGTGGTGCAGACCACACATTGACAATACCTTAGCCTTCACAATGCATTTCCATGTTTCTGAGTGAGCGCTCTACAGTATGGCATTGAGTGGAGAGGTGTAAACAAGCTTGCTCCAGAATGACTTACTGTACTTTTTTTGTACTGTAAAGTTCCATATTTCTAAACACACTGTGTAAAACTATGGTTACGTATGTAACCGCGGTTCTATGAATTTCGGATGACCGCCAGAGCTTGGCAGTCACTCAGACTTCTTGCGAGAACATTGCCAAGAGGTCACCTGGGTCTCCTGGGTGAACGTGCATTTAGTACCGGGGCAGAGGGCACACATCACCCAGGTCACAGGTGACCTTGTTGGTACAGACACTCGACCTGCACATGCGTGCGATGGACACGCAGGTGCTTAACGCACCGCCTGTGGCAGTCAGTAGAACTGAAATAGAACAAGTATTGAGACAAGTTGAAACCAATTACTTTAGATAAAACATTAGAGAGGGCCGCGTTTTGTTAGCTTGCTTGAATGTGTTCGTAACTACACTGTATGTTACCCCAGGGTCTACCTCATAGCCACATATGCACATTGTATTGTTTCCACTGTGGCAACAGTCTCTACGTTGGTGGTGGTTCCCCACACACATTTTAAAACCAGAGGGGACCGTTCTTTTAAAGCAGTGGCACCTAGGCTGTGGAATGTT
>JAODLL010083046.1:0-14770 GCA_026546735.1 Forbesichthys agassizii
CACGCAGGTAGTCCGATTAGCAGCGAGTTGCAGTAGTCCAAGCGGGAGATCACTAGGGTTTGGACCAGGAGTTGTGTCGCTTCCCTTGTAAGGGAAACCCTGATCCATTTACCCATGAAAGGGTAGTTGGAAGATGATCAAAATAGGACTTCACGTTTATTTTCTGAATGTGTTAGTCAGTGGTAGAATGAACGCATTTGTAAGTTGTCTGTGGTCCATTCCTGTGGAAGATGGTTATGGGGGTGCAGTTTGTGTGTGCAGTATCGGCCTGTGAGACCGTAATGGGATTAAGGGCTATATAAATATAAATACAACTGATTTATAGACTTAATAGTCCTTATCTGTTTGTCTGTTGTGTGTCTGCTATCAGACTCCATTAAGCCATAATGACACTGTCAGAACTCAGACAGCCGTCAGGACAGAGGCAGCCATCTTGATTCCTCTGCCATGCTGGTCACTGACTTTTTTTAATTACCTGGTGGGAGAAGTGGCTAAATCTCCATTTAAGGGGAAGACAGGCTGCTCTCCTTGACAGACAGATGCTTAGTAAAGCAATATGCCACGGAATGGAGTAAGCAGATGCAGTCGCAGCCCAGACCCCTCCCACAACATGAGCTATTTAAGGGGACTGTGGTGCACAATGTGGCCACAGGGGGCAGCATTTCCTCAGATATGCATCTGCTTAAACTGACTGTCTATGGGTGTGTGAATCTGTGCATGTGCTTGCGTGTGAGTGCGTGCACCGCACGCAGAGTATCTGGTTCACACATTGAATTAAATATAAATAGTACAGTATCTACAATAGTACGGAATAGCTCTGTAGCAAGCTGCCGTCAAATAACCCCCACTGCAATCCTCCTAGCTCTCTTCATAGTAATAAATAAGTAATGAAGCCAGTCCTTTCAGGGAAAAAAAAAAAAAAAAAAGCCTGGCCAATTAAAAGTGTGCCAGTTAATCCGTTTAGAGAAGAGAGGAGCAGTGCTCCTTCGTCAGTCTGGCTGGCTAGCTCAGTTGATTGATTGTGCCCCAATCTCAAGTCTGTATTTAGCCTGGGACATAATGACTCAGACTAAAGCCTGGATTAGCCCTGGGCCAGGAGAAACTGGTAAGACCAACCAACAGCCCATGCCATCCCTGGCCTTGCCACTTTGCTGGTCAATTAATAAGCTACTGAAACGTCTGGGATAAACCACAATAATGCTGATAAACAATTGTGGGTTTTCTCTGCTCTCAGCAGTCCCAGTAAGCTGCTTAGCCTGACAGAAGTTGCCTTTCCGTTTAAACATTTTACTTGATTAATTAGAGGCTGTGACCTAATTTTAAGAATACATTGGGGTGGAGGGCTGCAGACGTTCTTCCACACTTTCACAAAGCATGTACTGTATATATTCTAAAAACCTAATTAAAGACATGCCCTTTAAGGCAACACACTGTATTATTCAATGTATAGATTTTATTGTTAAATATTTAATTTTAAATTAATTTAGCATAATAATGTATAATATATATTGATTTTGACAGGACTGTATCAAATATTTAGACAGGTGAGTTATACTAAGTGGTTTTCTTTAATCTCCATAATGTATTTCCTCATTGGGAACCAGCAAATATTCTATACTACCGCTATAACGCTGCTCCAGAAGCGGCCATGTCCACAGAGTGACCTAAAAATGTGTGTGGGGTCATTCCATGTGCTGCATGCTAACACTAATGCTAGCACACAGTCCTGCTCTCTGCTCAGGACATGACACTCAGCAGATCCCTGCCAATTAACCCAAATACCATCTGGCCCTGCACCTCTAAGAGTCACCACTTCTAAAATCACACGCACGCACGCCTACACACACACAGCTGACTGTCAATGATTAGCATACGCAGGTGAGAGGTGACCCAATCAGTGCTGCCTGTATTGCTATGCTGGCCGACACCAACGACTGGCAGGGCGGGAAGTGATGCGTGTGCAAAATGCACTAATGCCTTGGCTAGGACGCGGTCCCCCACTTAACAGGGTGCGGTCGTGCCGGACTGGAGCACCAATAATGCAGTGGTTCTGGAGCTTACTGCCCATGTTGACCCACACAGGCGTTTGGAGTGTGTTCATCTGATTAGTTGGACTGTGTGGCTGTGAACACACAAACACACACACCGCCTGATTGACATCTCCTGGACTCTCCCAAGTCAGCCTTTGGTGCCTCTGGTTACAGCAGGACAACTGAAATCTTCTTCACGATTGGTTCATTTGAACATATGCTTAAGCACGTTCACTTTGATCTGCCCAACTTTAACCTCAGATATCATACAAAATAAGTGAACGCATGATTATGGGTGGATATGGCGTTAAATAAAACATTGCATACAGTAATAAAAAAATGTAAAAAGTATAATTAAAATCACACACAATTAAATGTGTGCTGTGGGTGTAGGTGTGTGCTCTGTGTGTGTGTGTGTGTGTGTGTGCTGTGGGTGTAGGTGTGTGTGTGCTGTGGGTGTAGGTGTGTGTGCTGTGTGCGTGTGTGTGCTGTGCACATAGACAAGGTGTGAGTAGAAGCAAGGTGATACATTCATTCTAGGATGTTAAGTGTCAAAGGTAACCGTGACTTATTTCTCACCTTCGAGTCTGACCACCAGCGGCACCTTGAGCTCCAGTTCCCGGCAGGCCTTGGTGATGCCGTTGGCGATAATGGCACAGTTGACAATGCCGCCGAAAATGTTGACCAAGATGGCCTCCACCTGAGCACAAAGTGGAGCGAAGAGAGGGGGGGGGGGGGAGAGTGACAATTTAAAGCAGGGTTAGTCATACTTGAGAACGCTTGCTAACTTCAAGCTCAAATCACAAACTCCCTCAGAAGCTCCGCCCAACACATTAAAACGCATTGCAAAGCCAAAGGCAAAGCTGTTGTGTTCCTATTTACGGAGCCAGGGCTGTGAAGTACTGGATTATTCTTTCAGCACACACAAGAGAACTGTACAGTAAGACAGCAAAATGCAAGGAGGTATTTGGTGAATTTCACAAAATGTTTATTAACTTTCAATTAGCTTACAATAGCTGACTATACATTTAAGATGTTAATTTTAAAAAGGAAATACTCTAAATTCTAATACCCATATAACAATGGGACAAAACTGGCCCTGGATGTTCAAATTATCTAGCTCCGTTGAAATTTTGTGATTCCATCATTTTATTTCACTTTGTGTAGATTAACACAGTGATTACAATTATGTGATTCAGTAGCTGGTGTCATTCCCAAACTAACAGAGTTCAATTACAAGCATTACAAGAAGAATATAGTGTTTAAGGACGTAAGGGTGCTTACTAAAGTTGGTCAACTGTGGGGCTTAAACCATTGACTTTCCGGCTGCGAGTAAAATATGCAGACGAGACTTGGGTTAGGTCAGGTATCATGATCAGGTATCAGAAGGCACCAATAACTAACAATTAGAGAACCAAACAAACAGGCTCACTGTCAGATGGAACTGGTCAGTTAGCACACAAGAGTTTCTAAAGGTTGTTCGCCAGAGATCTGACACTTTTCTGATTAAATCAGCATGAAAGTGAGATCTCTATAGCAGGGATGCAGGGCAGCTAGTGCGTGAGTGTGTGTGTGTGTGTGGCGGTGCGATCACCTTGGCCCGCTAACAACCGAGTCCTTTGGTAATTATTCTGGCTAGCACGGTGGGAAGTAGCGTGAGGACCCAGGATTAATCCCCAATGTTTATTCATAATCTCCCCTAATCGGTTAGTGCTGATTTAAGCAAGCGTGTGAGAGAATGTGCTTGTGGGCGAGTATAGTACGTGCACTCAGTGTGTGTGTGTGTGTGTGTGTGTGTTAATTATGTTTGCAAGGAGAGAAGATCAAGCACTTGGATAGCAATCAGAGTGACCATGGCGTTGTCCTCAAGATCATATCCACATTACAGCGGAGACTAGGTGGAGAGACACCAAAGGATCCAAAACAATGCGGCTTAAAGAGTCTGCCCATACAACACGACTTGTTAACTTAACTGCATTGAGCGCTCTTGCAGTGCCGATGCTGTGCAAGTTTGTCACCCAGAACCACACATTATAGCACGTGAGAAACTGGCAAGACAGACAGACAAATGAAAACCAAAAACACATAACATCCTCAATATGTTTACATAATGCGAATAAGAGACGCTCTTCAAAGCACATTGCAGCGCCGCCAACATTGCAAGTCACGACGTGTTTCTCTGTGTGTCAGCCACGTTATGCAGAGCGCCTGTCCATCTCAGTAGAGTCCCGCCTGCTCCCACGTGCCTCGTTCTCCTCATCACTGTCATTCAGGAGGGGGAAGGAGAAAAAAAAGCCACTGATGCCATCCAGCTAACTCGTGTGCATCGGCTCACAGCAGGCAGGACTCAACACACACACACACACGCACACACATGATTACTTCTACTGAACTTACTTCCACTTAACTACTTATTCCAATACAAGCTGTACAGAGAGAAAAAAGCGAAAGAGACATATAGCTGTACTTATGTGTAGCACAGAAGGCAGTGTTTGTCAATTATCAAGTCTAATTTTAGTGCCTTGCATTCAGAGTGATAAAGGGGTGAGAATAATCCCCCAAAGTAAAATATGTGCAAGTTCTTCCCATAGCAAACACATGTGGGACACATAAAGGGTAGGACAGCCTAGTGGTCATGATGGTTGGCCTGATGGTTGGCCGGCCCACCTGCCGGGCCTATCTCCGAGCAAGACACCTAACATCCATCAGCACCTTAATACTAAACACACTCAGTATGGATAGAGGTGTGTGCTAAACGACGTTGCATGCAAGCGTACCGTGAATATGCAATTGTGTCCAACTGGTTGAAGGGCTCCTGGAGGATGCTAATATTTACTGAAAGGCAGACAATGCTACGCAAACATACTGGTATAACACAAGGATACGATTAGATTACATCTACAGCATGACATGGTTCTGTTAGGAAAGACAAAGTGCAGCAAAACCCTTTGCACATAAATCACACACACCCTTCCGAATGAGTGTTGTGTGCACACAGACAATACACACAATCAGATACATGCCGGCATGAACATGGCATGAGAAACACTTGCCACTACTGTCCCCCACTGGGGGGCAGTAGTGATTTAGATGCCGTCCATTAGCTAATGGAGAAAGCTCTATTCTCTCTGTAGCAGCAGCACATTTTTCAACTCTGTCTGTATTGAGAAACACAATATTTCTTCTATTCAAGCGTCTCCTATTGACACCCATGCTTATTAATGATACATAAGACATGATTTATGTCCGCCTGCACACAAGTAAATGCAGCTTATAGAAATATGGATGTAGCAAATACAGGGTTTGTTCCATTTTGCTAGAACTTTTCTAGTTCTCTTTACGGTTTCTGAAGTGATTCAAAAGGAACATACAAAGCCTAGGTGAAGATTAAGTCTCTGACAGATGTGAGCAGTTTGACATTACAGATATACATAACCTTTATTACATATGGCGACGCCAAAACAATATACACGCATTGGGTGGCATCATGTGAACTAAAAAGAGGCAAAACTGGGACATCATGAAAGCCAGATGTTAAATAGGATGTGGCGTAGCACCCATCCCATCAGCCCTTCTTTGCTACAATAGCTATTGTTCCCAGGTACAACAGCACCCAAAATGAGGGTCAATCTCTATGGCTTGACGCCCTCATGAATCACAGGTCAACCACAAACATGCTCTCCCCCTGAATCGGACTCTCGGCTTCTCAAGAAAGGTTGACTTGGACGGGCTGACATGATATTCGACAACCCAATCCTGATGAATAAGACTCACATCACACTTTTACCTCCTGTCACAGAGACAAGTAGAACCACTTTCCTTGCAGGCATTTATTTCAGGTAAGCTAACTGCTCACCCGAAATCCGTCCACCCTGCTGTCTGCAGCAAGGCGGATGTCTTTCATTGGAGCAGAGAAATGCGTCAGGTATAATATGCCAGGTTTCTCTTTTCGAGGATCAGTGTGCATTCCATCAGAGTGTGTTACAGCTTCAGCTGATACAGTCTACCTGGGCCTGGCAAAATCCTTATAATTTCACAAAATAGGATCATAGCAGCAGGCACTAAGTCACCCTGTCAAGGCTATTTTATGTCAAACTCAAAGGAGGTGCCTTCATTGGAGGAACAGGCTTTTCTTCCTGCAATTATACACCCCACAAACTGCATTTAGGACAACAAAGAAACGTAGCTCAGACAATTTGGCATGCCCACATGGCTGGATGATGCACTCCCAGAGCGTCTGCACATGCAAGTATAAAAGGCCCAAAAATGTAAATGGTATAAGCAGCAGTACCACGTATTCAATACTGTAGTAATGACGAAGCAATCGCTATCAACCGAGAAAGCACTGTGACAAGAGCAGAAAGAGCACGCCTGTAGGGACATTTCTAATAGATCCATCCCTGAACAAAATGTAATTTCCCCATCATTTGTAATTTAGTCTTGCATTATTTCACAGTTTTAGAAACCACTCAGCTGATGTCGCTCACTGAGCTTATAATACACTTCAATTAAACCTTCATAAACTATAATGAATCTATTTTCTAACATGAACACGAATGTGACAAACGTTTGGACTCGACTCAACTGTGCAAAAATATTTTCCAAGTAGCCTAAACTTTTGCATTTTTTGAACGAAGGACTCGTCATGTTTTTTTTTTCAGTTACTTGATGCCAGTTTATGCCTGTTGCAAAGAGTCAGTGAGGTGGTCCGATCATCATTACTGAAGCTGACGTCAAATAGTGCTACACACCACAACAGCTGATGGAAAATGCCATTGTAATAAGGTCTGAGGCTGGAAGAAACCCAAAAACTATTCCTACACAAGTGCAGGAACTAATAAGCTACAAATGATGTTCTTTTCCACCAAAGGGGAATCCTAAAAGCATTGTTTTTCTTCTGCCTATTGGGCTCCCTGTGGGTAGGGGAGCATGAATTACCGAATTATCACTCAAACACACATTTTTGCCTTCATACCCCTGTTAAGCAGCGCTAATCTGTCTGCAGGATGGAAAGAAAGGGGTCAGCATCTCTGATTTCTTTGTAAGAATCTAGCAGAAAGGACTTGGAAAAGACGTCTCGAATAAATAGGCGTGCATCTCTCCATGGCCCATTAGGGCCTATTGTTCTTCCTTATCTACAAGAGACAGGCGACATTGTTTCTACTGGGCCTTGTTTATTCCTCTCCGATATGCTGAGGGCCTGAGCACACATCCCCAACGCCACTGATTTGAAATCAAGAGAGGCCCGCTGGTTATAAATCACAGATCTTGGGGACGACGGCAGTTCTATTTGAGAGGACTGTTGGTTATTTTTCAGTCACCGTCATTAACAGCCATGCTAAGAACGTAGCACATTGGTGTCACAGAAACAATGTTTGGTTGCAGGGGATTCTGGAACATCCACGTGATGTATAAGCTTCCACTAGGGATTCTGTATCCCTTGTTGGACAAAAGTGGTGTGTAACGAAGCCCCTTTCATCTGAAGATAACCTGCTGTAACCTGCTGTTAAAATGTGTTGTGATGCACGTAGAACGCACAGAAAAATGCTTGTAAGGTCAGAGGTTCCTCTTTAAAAGTTTCACAGGTATCAATAAGAATCCAAGAACTAAACACTTGCTTTCTAAACGTCAAATGGACATATAGACCATTAAATATCAATGTATGTGGCTTTGAAACAGGAGAGGCATGCCGCTATGCTATACTAGTACTATGAATCAAAACAGGCAACTTTGAAGCATAGAAGGTACAAAAACAATGCGTGTGCACCATCTAGCATTTAGCACAAATGCCACGCAAGCTAGCGCTTTGTGCAAGTGACGCGCGAGCATTGCAAAACAAATACGAAATGGAACGCAGCATAGTTATTATAGAGTGCATATTGGAAAAACAATCACGTCAAAAATAGACACAGCAGAGTACAATGCATTTTAGATGATCCCGTTTGTATCCTTGGTCTGAAAATGTTTTCGTGACATTTGGGGGAAAAAGGAGACCCAGGCCCAGAGAAAAGCTCTTATAAACCAGATGAGTTTAAATTTAAAAGTCCCGATTTGGTGATATGCCTTAATCTGGCACAAATGTGATAAGATGCATATAATTGTATTAAATAAAATAAAAATATCCAAGACACATAACAGCAGGAAATGTCTCAAAGGCACGTCTCGGTTTAAAAGTTTAACTTTTAAGCCTGTGGTCATCATTATATGGCTGTTTGCCAGAAATTAGAAGCAAAAATTCATGTTATAACAGAGTTCCATCCAACATGATAGAGATGATACTTATGTTACATCAATATCCTGTTGAGCTAGACTTCCAAAATAACCATTTATTTTTTGCGAATCCTCCTAGAAAATGGCAAATACTTTAAAAATGGGAAACATAGGCCCGTCACAGTCAAAGATGGGATCTTGAAATCAGAGAGTGAGGTAGCCTCATACGGGTAGGACAGTGAAAAGACGGTGGCATGGTACCGTGGCATCTATTGAAGGTTGGGATTGGCCTGGCAAAGAGGGATAAGAGAGAAATAATTATCTGGGCTGCTGAAGCATGACAGCTCTTTCCCAGGTCTGTGGTGACACAAACCAGGCATTATGTCAAAGAAGAGCTGTGGCTGACAGCCATGCAAAAAAAAAAGAAAAGAAAAAAAGACTGGCAGCTGCCTGGATGATCGATGCACCAAGGAGACGAGGCCACCGGGGAATGAGAAAACATGGATCCACGGAAACCAGACCATTAACATCTGCATTACGAAACATCCATTTCAACATTGTAACATTGTGCGGTGTTTGAACATATCACTGGGAATGTCTAGTTACAGGATCCTACAGTACAGGAAGATAGATGTGTCAGCAAGTACTGACTTCAGCTTCCTCAAAATTCCGCCATTTGGAAAAAAATAAAAAATAAAAAATTACTAAACCTCACTCTCTCAAGGTGTCACTAGTCTCAGATCTGAAAAGAGCAAATTAGCCACGTTGTAGAGGTCTTCAAAGGAAAAATAAACCCATGAGACGCCATTACGGACACACTTGTTTCCAACTCGCTGGTCCGTATGCAAATGTCCTTTCGTATTGTTGTTCATTGTCCCGGTAGAGCAGAGTAGTGAATAATGGAATTCAGGTGTACCTGAATGAAGGCATTCAATACAAAAATGTTACGAAATGCTACAGTATTCAATCAAGCGGTTTGCAGTTGAAACACTGTTTCGACTGGATCATCCAAAACCAGCTTGCTGTGCCTTTGTTTCCGCTTCTAGTAAAGCGGAAGCAAAGGTGGTACACCCCCTTGTCCACAATATACTAGGCTGCCCATCCAGTCCCCACGGCCATACGCACTAGTCACCACCAGTCACCCTGTTAAGGCAGCGGTCTCGGGCCTGACTCCCTGTCCAACAGGCAGTCTCTCTACGGACACCATTGCTTTCGCACGTCTTGGGCAGGCAAGAAAAAGAAAAAGAATCTGAAACCAATCAAAGCGGTGCCTTTGCCTCAGGCCAGCGGGAGATTAGGGGGAGTCGGCGGGTGGTCGAGTCAAAGAGGTGAAGGAAAAAGGACAGGTGAGCGCCGGCAAAGACCAGTGAATA
Organism: Forbesichthys agassizii; assembly: GCA_026546735.1. NCBI lineage: Eukaryota > Metazoa > Chordata > Actinopteri > Percopsiformes > Amblyopsidae > Forbesichthys > Forbesichthys agassizii. The sequence goes on from JAODLL010083046.1 coordinate 9,614, forward strand.
GTGAATGGATTTTTCCTGTGATGGTCATTACCTTTTCAAGGTCTGCCATCTCTTGTAGGCGAGCAGTGAGGTCGTGAGCCGTGACAGCTACCATCGCTGCACCCGTTTTGTTTTTTCCCCTCCACTATCCAACCGACTGCTTTGCTGTCTATGACTGTTTATGTCTGTTTATGGCGTGCCGCTCTCATAGAATTGCAGAAGGTAATTTCGTTCTCTTTATCCACAGATCAATCATTGCTCGCAGAGGTTCAGCGCAGCAAACGTAACTCTTTACACACCGTTCACCGTGCAAACACCCACGCGGCCACACACTAGTTTCGTGTGCGTATGGTCGTGTACAATTTCACAGAAATATGAGGAAGGAACAAGAACATGCTCGCCTACTATGATATCACAGAACTAGCATGTACTGTAGGTAAAGTGTATAATACAAATCATACAATAAAATAGATTATGATGGCATTTCTATTTTCCAATACATGGCGTTAATAAAAACAATAAATCCACATTGTTCTTCGTCAATGTCAATAAATTAGTTAATTAGTCAATTCATTATTTATCGTGATAGTTGTCATTGATTGTTGCCATTTTAAATATGAAATATTAGTACAGCGATGTTAACAGTGCAAGATCATACTAACGCAAATCCACCCAAAAACCCAAACTGCTCCCAATATGCTGTACAGTTGAATTAGTAATAACTATGACCCATTACGTCCTCACATTTTACCTCTGTAAAACAGTTGGTAATTACAATAACCATCATTGTACAGTAACATTTTAGGTGTAGTCTGTTTGCAGGTTTGCTGGTTGTGACTGTACTCCATGGATAACTGAGTATTTGACAATCACAATCCCCCCCAACCCCCCGCTTTTTCAAAACAGACTTTGGAAGCCACGTCTGATAAACACTTGGTCTCAAACTGAAGTGCACTTCACCTCTCCCTTTGTAAGGGAGATGGGGGCCAGCGAGTGCACAGCACTGGGCTAGGCGGTAAGAGGACAGCTTTGTTATTGCTGGTTTGGAGTGGCTTTCAAAACACCGGGGCGGTAGTAGATAGCCGATATAAAAGCAAGCAATGGCCGCTCCTGCACAGTACACAAGCAGTCCTTTTTATCAGATGCGGGGGGGCAATTTAGCAGAAGAGCTCCGTTTACTAATTTGCCGGAGATATCAGATGCACTCCAGCTTGCAGGCTTCATTCCCCCCCTGCAGGAAACTCAAAAAGCACACCGTGTAGATGACAAACAATACAGAAAATAGAAAAGAATGAGCCGCAGAGCAGGAAAAACACAATGAGAGATAGCTCTCTCCGTCTCTCTCTGTGGGATGCACTGTATCGTTCCCTGTCCCCCCACACAGGCGACACACAAGCAGCTTACGTACAGTTACGGCAGCACACGAACACACCAGGTGTACGTGGCGGCTCCATGCATTGGCATGCACAATGTCAGCCGTTGTAGAGCAGGATTACTCTGTCCCCGGAGAGAGAGAGAGAGAGAGACGTGTCAGTGGTGACAGGCAGACATGAAGTGTTGCCTCAACCCAAGGGTTAATGGCTGTCCGTCAGCGAGCTGTGGCCGCTCCACGTGGGCCCTCGACACGCAGGCATGGCTATGCTCACAGTAACAGCAGGCTTACATGGACAAGGCTGTCAAAATCAGGGAAGCCGCATGACCCTCTTGCACACAGCACAGGTCGTGGGCTTGTTGACGCGGACACACGAGAGTATACAGCCTCACATAAAAATCCACCACAATGATCACTACTTCTGTACATATCCTGGACAGTGTTGGGCAAGTTACTCAGGAACAGTAATACGTTACTATTTACTTATTACTCCTTCAAAAAGTAATAGTAATACTTTACTTTTTACTGGGTATTAAAAGTAATTAGTTACGTTACTAGTTACATTAATACATTACTTTCACAATCACTACCCTGCCTCGCCCTTTCCAAAAAATTACATCCTGTGTAGCCAGATGATTTTAGAATTAACACGGTGGCCCAGTGGTTAAGCACTGTGACCTCACAGCAAGAAGGTCCAGGGTTTGAACCCCCACTATCTAAAAACATGTTATGTTAACCCTCCCAGCCAGTGCCATCTGACCAGTGACACTGGCTCCAATCTGGAGAAGGTCCCCGGGCACATCTTGTTATTGTATTAGTAATATTACCGTTTTGGAAAAAGTTACAAGTTACTAGTAACTAGTTCCTGCCCAACACTGATCCTGGAGCACATTACAATTTGTGCACAGGCAATCATAAAAAAACATTCTGCCATTTCCTTAAGCCTAAGAGTGAATTAAAAAGTTCAGTGTGGAATGCAAAGCGACACTGCTCAGAGCAATAATTATTTTATTAAATTGCAGGACTGCATAAGAGTTGGTGAATGGCATACATAATCACCTCAGAGACCCGGTACAACCAACCGGCAGATGAATATAAAAGGCACAACATTTACTGCTTTGTTCCTAATGTTACACGGCCAATCAAAATTAATTTATTTTAATGTATGCACACAGAAGGTCAATTATCCAAATGATTTCAGTTCAGATTTCACCTGATCTTGGGAGCCAATGAGCCGCTGAAAGGGCAGCTGGATGTGCTTTGCAAGGCAAATCATTGTCCAAAACATTTGCATACCGACAGTACATGTGAGGTTTGTTCACTCACAGTTCAAGAAGTGCATGGCGCTAATGGGAAAACAACTGAGTCATTTACCATTAAGAAGTAACTGAAGTACCATACAAGGTTAAAGAACAAGCTATATTGTCCTTACCTAGGAGATACTGCAACTTTGTAAAAAATGTCATATCGATTAATGGAGTATTATACAGACTTCAATCAGAGTTAAAACTACAGCACTTTCCTCTCACAAGAAGAACTTGCAAAATGTCATATTCAAAAGAGTAAAAACATGCATCAAAGATGATATTACTTTCGTAATAACTAAATGGTTCTAACGAGGTCCTTTGGTTTTATATTTGTTTTCTCATTGCAAATACAGTAGCATAAAGTACCTGCGATTTTCACCTTGCACAGTAACATAATCTGTTTTCCCAGACTAAATATTAACATAGCTGGAGGCATTGAAGTGAAGTGAGAATATTAAAATAAGACAAACAATAGCGCATACCTTCATTTGGAAATTGATTATGTGCAGTTGTGTGATGAAAACGTGGAATAAAAAGATAGTTTGAAGGAAGGTGGACTATCCAATGTGACCATAAAGAATAGCAGAGTCCTTACGTTTAAATGATTCCATATCCCTGCAATACTAAGAAAATATTTAAAGACAAACAGAAAATAAAGTAAAACAATGGAGAAAGGGACCGAGTAAATCCCTTCTCAGCTAGTTGCTTAGTTGAAGAGGCAATTTAGTTGGGCCAGAACCACCTCAGAGAACTGTAATCCTGATAAATGGGGGGTTATTTTTGATAGGGCATTCTCCCCCTCTGCTAGCCCGCTGTAAATCACTATAAATAGAGCCTCTTCTAACAAGCACACTAATTTGTTATTCATCTTCGTCAATGACCAAATCACAGCAGTTATTGAAAGGCGATTACTACTTTTGAAAGCCACTCAGCTCCAGCTACATGAGTAATTTAGAAGTTGATAGAACAGACATATTGCGCGCTCTGCTGTTTGTATTTTTTACCCTCTCACCATCCCTTCCTGTACACCAGGTCCTGTGGGGTCGGGGTAAACAGGTACTAGACTGCTTGAAACACAGAAAACCAGGCAAAACAGATGGGTCCATTCAGAATTTAATTTTCAAAAAGGCAGACACAGATACATACAAGAGTCTGGCTCCCCCACTGTGCAGCGGCAGCAGAGGTGGGAGCTGCTGTATGGCAGTTTTCCATGTCTGCACGCGGCCTGAAACGAAGATGAGAGGCTGCCTTCTCTAATACGCTGATGGGAAGGATCTGTCTATATAGCGGTCTCTCCGGGAAGAAAGGAGAACCAATGGCTTCTGCACTGACATTTAGCCTTGCACACTTTTGATGTGTCTCCAGGGAACTAGGCAGAATATTAATTAGCCATTAGGGGTTTTCTCAAGTATTAAAGGGATCAGAACAGCCAATAAAAGCCCCAGGGGGAGAAGAAGAAGTCTGGCAATATCCTCAATCAATGACGGTTTAATATGGAGACTTGGCTCCAAAGGCTGAGAGGATGGACAGACTGTGTGACCTTTGGCGGTCGGGAGCAGCCTAGAGGCCATTATCTTAATGAACATCTCACTAGCGGTAATGTGACACTTCCTGTGTTAGATACCTTTTCTTTTGTACCCTTGTGCGACAACCAGTGTAATGTACTCAACAGCTCAGCATATCATCCAGACTATAACAGGTGCACCGGAGTGTTTAGCCACACTTAAAATAAATGTGTCTTTAAGAGATATACACCATACAAGCTTATATATTCAGAGATACAGTTGACAGTTTCAATTGTCACAGGTACAGTGCCATCTCTTGGCAGTAGTACGCAGACCAAATACACGAGTCGCAGGACCAGCCAGACAACAAAAACATGCGCAACTTTCAGCATAGTCCGGAAATGAGTGTACCCACTATTTGGGTACAGGCAAAGATAACAAGCGGTACAAGCTCCAATGCACATAGGCAGGCGCACAAACCTACAGTGTGGAGTCAAAAATGGCCAATGTTCCTTCACATCGCTCATCCGTCTGTACAGGTGCAACAGTAAAACGCCCCCTTTTCCATTTCTTCCACTCCATAAACCCCACCTCTCCCAGCGTTCCATTCACCCAGTGGGTGAAGTGGCCCACTTGCTGCCGTACCCACCGCTGGAGATAAACCCTTTCAGTTCCATGAGAGTAAACAGGCTCACTCCCACCTTAACACTCTGTCAGACCGTCCCATATACCACTCAGCCATGGATGACTGGGACGTGTGTGTGTGTGTGTGTGTGTGCGACCAAGCGAATTGAAGCCCTCTGCAGAGAGATGAGCTCCAGTGATTACAGGCGGAGACAGTTTTCTAATTATTCTGTCAAACATCAATCCTAAGGGTTGACGCGGGCCGTCCTGCAGGCTGATGGACACTGTAATCACCGCGGGGGGCGGGGGGGGGGGGGGGGGGGGGGGGGGGGGGGGGGGGGGGGGGGGGGGGGGGGGGGGGGGGGGGGGG
>JAODLL010083047.1:0-14768 GCA_026546735.1 Forbesichthys agassizii
CCACCAGGAGCACAATGAAGACGTCACTGCCTCACCTATGTGTATGCCCCCCCCACTCTCCCCCTCCCCCCCCCCCCTCTCTCTCTCTCTCTCTCTCCCACTCCCCCCCTCTTAGTCAACCCGACTAAGCTAGTAGCGGTTATAGGTTCTGATCTTAGTTTCTTAAATGACTATACACTTGCTGCTCACCCAGTAAGAAACACAAAACAAACAAATATATTTGACATGGCTATATGAACAGTTGCAGGAGTGTAGCCTAATGAAAGATGCTGACACCATGGTTTACCTAAATAATGTATTACATTTTAAACAAAACATGAATAATTAACATTTCCTATGAATAATCATGATCCCCGAAATCTAAGTTTAATTTTCATATTTTGTTAAACCATTATGCAGTACTAGTATAATTGAAAAATATCTCTTTTTTTTAAATCAAAGTCATAAAGCAAGAAGTGGCAACAATAATAATTTAGTATTAATATGCATATCAGATCAAATTCCGGTTTTTATCAAAATCGGCATTTTATGTGCTGAAAGAACCACACGTCGTATACATATCCGTTATCCGTGACTCATACAACATCAAATTAATATGTTAAGGTTAATGTTATTGTTAATAGCTAGTTGTATGGTTAATGGGGGTCCCCCTCTCAGCCCCTCCCCTACCCTTACTCAGCTCTTTAATACATTTTTTTCAGATTTGTAGTGGGTGAAGTCATGCTCTGTACTGGGGAGCAGTTAAGCTGTCAATGTGCTAAAGAGTTGGTGTGTATGTTAATTTACTGGTCAAAACAGAAACAAATCCCCACAGTGTGGGTTTATCACTTCGCTTTTGCAGCGGCCGCGCCTTTAGTCTGTGTGATCTGGGCCACTATAGCGATCAGAACCGGTGCGCAAAAGCTTGACGATTGCATAGAGTAAAGATAACCTCACATCACGCAGCCAGGTCTACATTTGAATAAGGCTAATCGGCAGTGCAGCTATGCCCATTCATGCCCATTAGTGCGTCTGTGTTCTTCAACTCCTGGTGCGCAGCCGCTCTCCTGCAATCTTGACTTAACAACAGCTCCCCTGAAATGAGTGAATATCAATCATTTCATAATTCTTCTCTTTTGTCTCACTTTTTTGTCTTTGTCCCATGGTACTGTACAGTAGATACAATTTCAGTGGCAAAATGTTTTTATTCTCATTTACTGTATTGTATTACGGTATTAATTAAATATGTGTATTGAATGCTCTGCGTTGCTCAGACACTAGTATGTATTGCTGTTTAGAGTATTCTGCCTAGCAACTACCACAAGAAAACATGTGATTGGTTAATTTTCACCCCATCAGGATTTATCAAACTATTATTTATTTTATTTGGGGTATTCATTAACTACCTTGATGACCCTGAGGCTTCATTCCCCTGTGCATATACTGTACCTCCCTATACTGTACAGTAACTCGCATTGAATTGTGGCACTGAGTGATGGCATGCAAAATTATTCACTGAAAAGTGTGGCATGCAAAAGTATTCAGACCCTGAGTCAATATTTTGTAGAACCACCTTTCGCTGCAATTGCAGCTGAAGGTCTTTTGGGGTATGTCTCTACCAGCTTTGCACATCAGACTAAATATTTTGCCCATTCTTTGCAAAATGGCTCAGTCTGTCAGATTGGATGGAGAGCGTTTTCAAGTCTTGCCATAGATGCTCCATTGGATTTACATCTAGACGTTGACTGGGCCATTCTAACACATTTGCTTTGATCTAAACCATTCCATTGTAGCTCTGGCTGAATGTTCACGGTCATTGTTCTGCTGGAAGGTGAACCTCCACCCCAGCCTCAAGTATTTTGCAGACTAGCAGGTTTTCTTGTAAGATTACGTAGCATTTGGTTCCATCCATCTTCCCATCAACTCTGACCAGCTATCCTGTCCCTGCTGAAGAAAAGCATCCCCACAGTATGATGCTGCCGCCACCATGTTTCACAGTTGGAATTGTGTGTTCAGGGTGATGTGCAGTGTTAGTCTTCTGCCAGACATAGCATTTTGCATTTAGGCTAAAAACTTAAACTTTGGTCTCATCTGACCAGAGCACCTTCCTCCACATGTATGCTGTGTGGATGGCCAGGGCCATGCCTTGGTAGGTTTGCAGTTAAGCTACATTACTCTCATACTCATTGCAGATGATGGATTGAACAGTACTCCGTGAGATGTTCAAAGCTTCAGATATTTTTTTAGAGCCCAACTCTGCTGTAAACTTCTCCACAACTTTATCATTGACCTGTCAGGCGTATTCCTTGGGCTTCAAGATGCTGTTTTTTCACTAATGTTCTCTAACAATCCTCTGAGACCATCACAGAACAGCTGTATTTATACTGAGATTAGATTACTCACTTGTGGACTCTATTTACCAATTAGGTGACTTTTGAAAGCAATTGGTTACAACTGATTTAATTTAGGGGTATGAGTATAGGGGGCTGGTTACTTTTGCACGCCACACTTTTTTTTCAATTTGAAAACCATGTATCATTTTCCCCATACTTCACAATTATGCGACACTTTGTACTGGTCTATCACATAAAATCCCAATAAAATTACGTTGGTGCTTGTAACGTGACAAAATGTGCAACCATTAAAGTATTTGTTCAACCGTCGTAAAATAAACTAGCAAATTATCTTGCTTCTCATTTCAGTTAGTTGCATGCAAGTAAGCAATGTTAGATTTCAAAGTCACCATCACAATGTACTGTAACTAGTAATACATGGAAATTACCATGTGTTACAAGAAGCCTATGCAAGAATATGGTGTACCATGAAGAAAAAAGAAATGCCTTTCCGTCTACATATATTTATTTTTATAAACAAAATGTTTCAATGCCAACAAGCAAATCTAATGTCATTAATGCAATAACAAATGTGGTAAATGTCATTGTTGTGTAATATAATACATTTAAAAAATCTGATATTAAAAATACACAATTCTTAAATATAGCAAACATAAATAACAATTTAATGTATATGCCTATGTATAGGTAACAAAGTAGTCTTAAAACAAAATAGTTATGCTCCAATTACCAAGGAACAATGCGTCCATACTCTCAAACAAAACTGGTATTATGTTCCATAAAAATATTAGTACATATTTGAAGCTACAATATAAATACTAAATATGATTTATTATTAAATATTTGATTGAGAAAAAAAATAATTACATGTCTACATTACACATTTCTAAATATAAAAACTAAATAAATACAGTATGAATGTTAGCAACCCACTGTTTTACAGACAGCTGGTAAGAGCCACTCATTGTGTAGCAGTAGAATTTGAACTGAACTTGAAATTGATATGCTGGATACAACTGATCATCTTTTGCAAGAGTGCTTGAAGTTGAATGGAAGTGCCCTCACTTTCACCCCTAAGATGGACCTTGTCACAGACCTTCTGAAAGACAACAAATACCCATTCATCATCTTGTGTTATATGACACATTGTATTTTAGTATTTGTTATTACGCCATATTTATTTTCAATATATTTCAAGGGTTTATAAACATCAATTACAGCACACACACTTACTTTGTGGGGTGTGTTGTGAACAACTAGGTTTCGGACAATCTCTTCAAAATGTGATTTGTGTTGTGCAAAGTTTAAACGCAGAATCTTCTCTACTTGGCAGAAAAATTTTGGCTGTAACATAAGAATATAACGGCTTGTCACAGAAAAACACTATACACATATGCACAGCAAGCTTGATACCATTCTAAAAAACATTTTATGTTGTCATGCAAACTGTTGTTTTGGTGTATATTTACAAGTGCTGCATTGAAATAAATCTTAAACATGAAATAATGGTGTCACTTCATCTGAATCCCTACATATATCCTTACCTGACATACGACATTATTCATAAGATTAAAGTTGTGATCTTCCACAAATGTTTCTAGTACAACCTGTAAGATAAAAAATAAAAATACTATTTAGTAACTCCAAAATATATTGCTGTAATTAAATAGGTTGTTCAATGTCAACAAGCTTACGTGTTAGTTACTGAATAAATGATGGCTCACCTTAGGGAGGGATGTGTAATTCCATGCCAAATCCAGTATCTTCTTCAGGTTGGCATTCGTGGGAGGATAAGGCATTGGCAATGCTGAACTCAGCAACACCACAGCAGAGACCAGAAGAACCATGGTTGTCTTCATGTTTGCTTTTCTTGTATGTATGACAAGCACCACCTGTGTGAAGACGCTCTTGTACTGATCACTCAGCTGTAACGTCAGTGTTTCATATCCTAGCCCATGAGCAAACATTTATACAGTAACTTTGCCCACGCAGACTTTTCCCTCTTGATGTGAAAGAGAAAAAAAACTGAAAAAAAATAACCTGGCTGTCAAGTATGCAGTTGGTGAATGCAACATCAATGGTTAAGATATCTTGATTAAGATGTGGTTGATTAGCCAGCTTACTGAGACTGAGCAGCTTTTCGCTGAACTGCAGATCTAGCTATACATGATAATTATTTTCTCCCACCACACAGCCACCTTCAAGCCATGGTATCCCTGATACTTGGAAAGAGAGACATGTCTGACTAATTGATTTCATCGCATTAACTTCACAGAGTGGTGGTTATGCATACTAGATATTAAATGCATTAAACTAATAGTCAATGTTTAGTTTTCAATCTTTTGAATAGACCTAATCAAGGTGAACTCTTAAGTAGATGTGTTATTGCATAGTAATAAAAACATGTTTAGTACTTTGTACAAATGAGGAATAATCCAAACAAAGTCATATCATAGTAAAACTGGACACTTCACAGCTGTGCAAATAATGTCTAGTTTATTACATAGACATACTGATGCTAACATCTAGACTACAGAGTTGTAAGAAACAGGAGCTACTGGCTGGAAACATGGTAAACACTTAAGTTCAAATAATCAATACAGAATGCTCCTAATGCAAAAGCAACTTTGTTAGTTTTGTTACCACAATTTGTAAATGCTGATGTAAATTTAAAGTCAACTTCAAGCATTAGAACTAATAGTTGGCTTTGAACTGAGAACTGAACATGAAGTGAAACCTGTGCACCACTAGAGGGGGCAAGAACACTGGCTAGGAGTAGATGAATAGTGTTATGGCTAGGCTAAGCTATGCCTGCTTCAGTGCAGGTATGAGGAGAGCGAGGTGATGCAACACTTGGTGATCTCAGAGTTCTGGTACTGGTTCTTGCGGATGCGGTAGAAGTGCTCCACGTAACTGGAGCGGCCCAGCAGCTCCACAAAGTCCTCGTCGTGCGTGATGATCAGCAGCTGGAAGTTACGTTGCCGGGAGCGACTCTTGATGATCCTGGAGACAGAGTGTGGATAAGTGAGAACTACAGGCAGCATCAGCCAAGGCCTGAACACTGGAAATTCCCATAATGCACACCACCACAAAAACACAACCTATGAATGTGCACTTACAAGCAGCGTTATACCATATAATTACAGTAAAGAATGCCCATTAAGTTAGTTTAATAAACAAACAGTTAGAAGACACCTGGCATACTCAGGTAGGTCGATTTGTGTGTGTTTATGTACTGACTCTACAAGAGCATGGGCCAGGGACTCTATGTTCTCTCGATCCAGGTTGGTAGTGGGTTCATCCAATGCCAGAATACCACAGTTAAGGCAGAAGGTCTCGGCTAAGGCCAAGCGTATAATCAGGGATGCCAGCACCTACACACACACACACACAATCATGAAAGATGCATGTTTACCATTTGAAGAATGCTCTTGTTCAAGCATTGAATGTGTTGAAGTTTAAGATTTTAAGGCTAAAAACTTGATCTATTATGCATTATTAGCATGTGTGGACTGAAAAAAAGCTAATGCTAATCATTGATATATTTCTTAAAAAATATAACATTAAGGCAAAAGACAATACTTTTCAATGAAAACCAAAGAAGTTTTAATTGTTTTTTTTGTAGTATTTCTCAGCTGCTTTGGTACATTATTCAATTCAGTCTTAACAGTCGCAAACCAGCTGGTAAATCTCTCAAAACAAAATTCGTACAAAGAGCATAAAAACGTATTTCCACGTATAAGTTGGTAACCTGCTAAAAATCTGCAATCTCTCTCAAAAACATTTTTTGTCAATGAACATGTCATGGTCATCTGTATGTCAAGTCCTTGAGTCTGTTCACCTACACGATGCTCAGTTGTGTCAAAATGCTTAGTCTTTTTGTCAATATAAAACTGCACTGTTGGTATTGTCTGGTGTACACTAGCACAAGGTAAATAAATACAAACAAAGATCCCAGAACTATACAGCACTGTCTATGCTCGCCAATGGACCTTTTGCCAGAAGAGAGTTAGCAATGACCGTGGGCTAGATTGCACAGGTAAAAGAAGTGCGGTGCTTTGGATTGGTTGGATTGGATTCTGAGGCAAATAAATGCCTCTTTGCTGGCTGGCTTGGCTCCAGGCTTAAAAATATATGAACATTTTTGAAAAGTCAATGAAGTAAATGAATGATAATACATCTAAGTGTGTGGTCACTGTTGAGCTCTATTGTGAAAGCCTATTGAAAAACCTGTTGAAGCTTTGTGTGCATTCATGCTATTGACAGGCAAGTTTAATTCACCGGACCAATCAGGGTAAAGGGGCTGCGATAAATCAGGTGAAAAATCTAAATAGCCTTATATAGAGGCAGAGTCTAACAACCAGAGCATTTCACTCACTGATAGCTTACGGATGGATGTCTATGGCATTTTCACACAATTCACACTAACTCAAACATTGGACATTGAACCCTTATTCATCTAACATTCAGTTCCATTGTGTGTGTGGGCAAAACACAACTTTAGTTGGGGTGGAGGGTTAGAACAGAGATACCTTCTGGCCGGCACTGCATCGGCCCCTCATATCCAGCGCCGTATCTCCCTTCACCATGACGACCCTGTAGTTGTATGTCCTGCGCTTGACTCCAGCAGACGAGTTCTCGTCCACATCCGACCTGATCTCAACGTACTCTATGTCTGGACAGCAGCAGAGAAGGGGAACATATGGATAGCTGAGTGACAGTTGGCATACACTTGGACTCTTACTGAAGACCTTAATGAGAGACGCACCTTGACCGCGGTATGTGCTGCGCCAGAGGTCTCGGACGATCTTGTTTATTTCGTCCATCTTCATGCTGTGGAACTTCATAATAGTTCTGGGAATAAAAGAAGAGGGCTCCCAACATTTGAATGCTCATATAGTCCAAACCGTAATTGTAATGCTATGCTATTAAGAGTGGTTCATTTAACAGTTAATCCGTGTTTTGTGGGTACATTTGTAAATCTGCAAACTGAATCCATAGTATTTTGCTGCAAAGTAACAATAAAAACAAATAATAAAATAATTATAAAGTAACACCATTCACTGCCCCAAAAATAGCAAAGTATGGTTCATTTTCAGTTAACAAGCCATGGTGGCCCGGTTCTAACAAAGTTTTGGGTGATTTGGATGATGGCTCAGAATCATATATTACCAAACATGAAGTCATAAAACCAACAGTAGGACGATAGCCAGGGGTTATGAACAAATGTAATCTGTGAAAAGGATGTGTCACAGAGAATTTATACGCTTGGTTACAATTCTGTTGTCTTTGAAAGAAAGCAGCCAGAGCACAGATACTGCCTGAGCTATTTATACGGTTGACAGAACCATCTTCCAAGTATGCCGCTTTGTTTCAACAGTGAAAGCACTTAATAAAAGGTGAACTATAAATAAATGATAGTATTATTACTATGCAAACTGAAAGTGAAATAGGCCTGTGCCGGTATGCTGACTAAATGAAAGTCAGAACGACACCAGGAAACAGAGACAAGCACCAATATTGTTGTAAATCTGTTCATATACCATATATGTTCATGCATTACAAAAGGTAGCTAGCTACCCCTCACCATTCTTTCATTTCACTAGTACAAAGTCCAAAAAAAGTGATAAAATTGATATTGTGATTGCCATCAGAATTACAATTTAATTATGTGATGCTAACGGCATAAACATAGACTTGTGCTCCTAAATTATTCTATCATACTTGGTCAAACAAATGGAACTGACATTTATTTAAAAATACACACACACACACACACTTTTTATAAAGGTCTCGGTCTCGTCCTCGACCACATTTTTACTCAGTCTTGTCTCTGTCTCGGGATTTTACTTTGAGACCGGTCAAGACCACAACTGCAGGAATATAATTATTGCTGCCCGGTGCATATCTAATCATAATTCTTGTGATCAGTAGTAAAGCCACCCTAGGCCTGGACGATATAACCAAAATGTATATCATGATATATTTCAAAATTTCAGTCGATACGATATAATTACGATATTGAAACGAACAATATAAGCCTCAGAAAAACTGCTTAAAACACCCACAAATATAGGTTTACCTTTTAGCTTTCATACAAACAATACATGTGAAATCAGTCCAAATAAATAAACAAACCTCTCAACTGTGTCTATCTGTTAGTACATTATTTACCTATAATTAACGAAGGCTATATCTATGTCCACCAGCAGTGGTTGTAACTGGCTCTGGAAAGATCTCATGAATTAGACGCAGCCAGTACAGTAATCTAGCAGTTTCACAGAAGACATGACTGTCTGTTAGCGGAGGAATCTGTCATAATACGTAATATTAAGCCTTTCTGTTATATTTGCTGTTAGGTGAGAGAGTTAATTAAATTGTTTGGCATGTGAAAACAGCCCACTACTGTTTGACACTGGCTGCGTGTCTAGTGCAAGTCATCAAAGCACGTAGTTCGCCTTGAATACACCTGACTTCTGTGCCCATCATTAAGCTTATCGAAATACCGGAAATAAGTTTTAAGAAATCAGTTATTGAAAAAAATGATATTGCGGTATATATTGATATTTAATAATTGTCCAGCCTTAAGCTACCCTTAAATTTGTAATGTTTTACTTTACGTTCTGCGACTGGGCATCTGCAGGGCATAGCTGTCTCTGTGTGTTTGTCAGACTGGGCCAAATTAATACTTTCAATATTGAGGGGAGATACGAGCGGTCCCTCCCATCTTGGACTGATCCTTCTGATTGGCCCAAGAGCAGAGCTTTTACACAATCTAATTGAATGCAAGGTGTCAAATCAATTTAGTGCAGGGCAGGCAAATAGATACTGTACATGTTGAAAAATGTGAGAAGACAAGCACTGCAAGTTTGGGTGTCAAATGTAAAAGACTGAACACACAGGCCTAGATGGTGCAAGTGGAATAAGGCTGTAACATAACAAAATGCGGAAAAAGTGAAGCGCTGTGAATACTTTTCTGGATGCACTGTATGTTTTGCACATATCCTTTTGTAAATGCAAACTGCAGTAATTATTAGTGCACAGCTGCGGGATTGCCACTTAGTTGAAAACCTTGATAACATGTGTAGTTCATGGAAACAGTTGCTAGTGGGGAGATTGGTTTTGCACATATTATATAAATGCAAATTGCACTGATCATATTGTTATCTGAAGCGGCAAACCTAAAGGCCTATGGTCTCATGTACGGCTGCTGATAAATACTTGATGATACCCACACACATGGGTAATTCAGAAACCGATTGTATCTACTAAGACAGAGGATGACCTCATACGTCCTGACTAAGACATTCTGCTATGACAGGCTTCCTTTCTGCTGCATAACGGCTACTAGATTCTAAGATACATGTCTATGTCACGATTTTCCATTTTGAGACAGAGCTGTTCTGTCCAAGTATACCTGTGAGCTAACCTGCATAAGTTAAATACATGATTATACATTTTAATAGAATATTTGGTGTCTATATCTCACATCCTCCCTAATAATTAGTAATACGCTGTGCTTGACGCACATTAAAGGGGTAGTTTCCCAGCATGAGTCACCTGCCTCTACTGAGCAAGACTGAAATGTCTGTGGTGTCACCCGACTAATCGTAAGAGTTCTTAACAAGAACGACGGCTGTCGGCTACTGCCATATGCTGATAACAAGAACTCTATTCTCTATAAAGAGGGATTATGGATAGGGGTATTGACAAAATGTGATATTGCAATATCAACATTAATTTAAATATTTTTTAACATAAGTAAAAAATAAATAAAATAAAAACAAAGATTATGGCAAAATGCATCAAAACGGATTAATCACGTATCAAAACCGCAACGTTTTCAACAGTCATACTGGACTGGTACAACAAGCATCATTTTAGAAATGATATTGCGCAACGTAATAATTTCGATAATTATACTGAATCAAAATATTGCGCACCCCTAATTATGGATATGCCGTCCACTGTTAAACAAAACATAATATGAATGTCCATAAACAGATCTCTGCATATGAATTCACTCTGTGGGCAGCAACAAGTTCAGGTTCATTTTTCATGCCATTTTCTACAGAGTGAAATGGACATACACTGTAGGAGCAGACACACACTTGGCTCAAATGGCTAGTAGCGCTTATGCCACAACCAGGTGGCATTGTGTTTTATGTGACATTAACGTTGAATAGGCTTGTTTAGGTTGTTTAATTTAAACTACATAAAATACTGTAATGTCTCCATTGCCCCATGCACAGCCCATACATCTCTATTAATACAAAACGTTGGCATGATATTAACATGTGTGAGGAGTACACTGTTTGCTTGACCACTCACTGATCAAGTGCCTTGTAGTAGAGGTCCAAGTCTTTATTGACCAGCTCTGTAGTTCTCATGATTATCATTTTGTCCCGGTAGCGCTCGTCAGCTTTGCAGTACTGTTCGTCCCGCAGCTCCTTCCTGCATCGTAGTGTGACCGTTTAACACAACATCTGTCATGCGTTTCATCTGTTTGATGCAGAGCTGTTGTACCAAGTTACCATGTAGTTGTTGACATATACAGAACAGTGAGGGTCACATAGGGGGTCAACAGAAAGAAAACAACAAAATAACAAGGTCTATTCAAGTCAACAATTATTACGTGGTTATAATTGAAATGGTTTGGGAAAGCCATCCTAGGCACCTAAACATCATTTTTGCATTGAGCTGCAAGTGCATAGCATGGTGTAATCACACCTAAATGTAACTTTGTGAATATGATCTGGCCACTCTCCATTGGGAAGAGTTAACAGCCGTTTCATCCTACTTCACGCGGACCTCTGGGTTAACTTTGAAACCATTGGACAGCCTTTAACCCATCAGCATTGCTACAACTGTTTTGATCGGCTCATCTAGCTCTACCACCATTTAGAAACACGCTCGACTTAAACGTCATCGCACTAACCCACCCCGAATGGACCGCCAGCTGTGGCTGTGTGAATGCTAATGCGAACAGTGTTTCCACACTACAGTATATTCTCAGTGAAATAAATTGACCTGAGAGCAATAGTCAGGCGGAGCCAGGCTAGTAAGTGCTACCTGAGACCGGTAAAGCATCATCCAGTCCAGCCTTACTAGCCGAGTGTCATGGCTAGGTAGTGGGCCTACCACCGTGGCCTGCCATGCTAGCAGTAGACAGGAAGAAGGTTTACCTGTCTATGCTACCACTTCAAGGTCACTAGGGTTGTGCTAAAAAATAAATAAAATACAAATGAATACTGTATCACTTTCTAGCCCCTTAAAAAAAAAAATCAATATTAAACTTTTTTTCTTCTTAAATTAAACACAAGGAAAATATACAGATAAAGACAGAATAGAAATCCAAAATGAAGAATATAACTCAATAATTGATTTTAACAGATTTAAAATATCCTTATATCTCCTGCTCCTGTAGAGTAGAGCTAGTAGGCTAGTTGATATAGAGCAGTGTTCAGTGATTTACTGTAATAAAATATACAATTTACTTTAATATGATGTCATGGAATCTACATTTCTGTTCAGTGTTCACTGACTGCAATGCAAATACAATTTATAATACATTAAAACGGAAATATTTCATACATTTTTTTTACTCAATTTGTCTGCTGAGTTATCAATTCTGCTGAGTTATCAATATGTACATATTACTCAGGTGGTACATCAGCAAGTTATATTTTCATCTCTCTTTCTTAAGTTGCAGTAAATAATTAGAGTACCATATTGCAAGGTATCGTGACACGCATCGTATCGAGAGGTCCTTGGCAATACCCTGCCCTACAGGTCACTGTGAAAGGGTTCTCTAGAGACAGCCTGTCACATCTTGGCACATCTGCTGATGGCTACCACGACATCAGCAGAGGTGACATGAGCTCTGTGGACACCTACAATGGGAGTGGACCTCTGACCTGCAGTGAAGGATCTCCTCCTCAAAGCCCTTCTGACGGCCCAAGGCAATGCTGCGGTTCTTCTTCAGGTCTTCAATCTTGTGTTCCACTTCACGTCGCTCTCTGGAAACACACAAACACAACCATGCATTACTAGAAAGGCCAAAACACTATTTTACAAATCACCACAAATGTGTTTTTTGTTTCTACATGTATATAATATACATGCATACTTACCAGTTGAAACTTTGTGGCATATTGGAATGTTTTCTAATGAAATACCTCCATTAGATACTGTTCTATTGTTTGTGCCAATGAAAAAAGGTGATATCACTATTTCTATGTCAAGAGGCAAGGTCAGTGCACAAGCCTTAATGTGACCTAGATTGAGTGATTCTCGGTGTACGGCACTTACTGGCGGAGCTGCATGACTTGCATATTGCCCATATCTTTAAGGAGCTCCTGGTATTTAGCGGTCACCTCTTTCAGCTCTTCAACACGCTTCCTCAACGTCAGATTGTCTTGCAACCAGCGCTCCTGCACCTAAAGGATACAGACGTTTCAGGAGGTTTACAAAGGAATCTGCAGAAGCCACAGACGTTGATAAGCGAATCACATCGGAGGATTGTGCTGACAAACTTAGGACAAACGTGACACGCGGTCCTTCACCTTCTGGGTGTCTATGTTCTGGCGAAGGGTTCCGATCTCCTTGTTAACCTTCTCCTTGTACTTCTCAGCTTCGTGCAGCTGGCTGTTGGTTGCCTGCAGCTCAGATTCCTTTTGCTGGAAAGGTCAAACAGTCACGCGTGTTATCGGACTGATCCTTACAGGGATATAGGCCCTGCATTGGGTGTCGCACATGCTTACTCTACATATGGACATACCCTGGCCTTCTACCACTGATTGATTGGTGTCTAAAGGTCACCTTGGGGTATACAAGAAAGGTGGGACACTGAGAAAGGAATACAATGCAGATGTGCCAAAATCAGCATTTCCTCAAATAGCTGGCCGCAAAAGGGAGTCAATCCCCATAGACCTGCATATTATGTCCTTTAATATGGCAGCACAGTGCGGTCTTCTAATCCGTTCTTAAGAAAAGCTGTGGGTGACCTCATGTTACACACACACACACACACGGGTGAAGCTGGTTTGATTGTACACGCCCCTCCTGCACCACAGAGTGGTACTCCTCTCCATTGCTCCACCTACAAGGCTCTAAACCCCTTCACCTACGGTAACTGTGCTCACAGGCATACATCAAACACTAGCAGGCAGCTGGGGCAGAAAGGTGTGATTCTACTGGAGCCACAATGCCACAAAGAATGATATAAAGAGGTGGGGCATGTTACCTCTTTGTATGCATTCTTGCCCTCCTCAATGTATTTGGTGATGTCTTTCTCCAAGGCGCTGATGCTTTTCACCTTATCTTTGATGGCGTTGATCTGATAACACAAAGGTAGAGCATTAATATGCCGGCATCAGAGCTGCAGTGTCTAATATGTTGATGTACACAGTACAGTACAAGGTCGGAATAAAGTCAAGTCAATGAGAGAAGGGCAAAAAACAGACTATGTTAAAGAAGTTAATGGAGAGAAAGGAGGCGCTACCACCAACCTTCTCCTGTCCTTCCTCCTGTCTCTGGCTCCGTTTCTCCGCCAGCTCCTGTTTCTCCTGCTGAAGCTTCTCCAGGGCAGCGGCCATGGGGGACAGCTGCTCCTTGGCCTCCTACGGGCAGGACAGGGGATTGATGGAGGGAGGACCAATCAGTGTCCTTCATCTCATTAACGCTGGGAACGTGTGTCACTCTCTTGGTCACAAAGGGGTGGTGTAGAGCAACGGCACACACCAGTTACTTATACTCTGGTAATTGTTGGGAAACAACACAAGTCTGTCTCTGTTAGGGCTGGACCAGAATATTCAACTACATTTATTTGGCTATTTGTTCATTTTCTCTGTAAAATAAATAGTAAAATAAAAAAAAAGTGTTTGATATTCTATTTTATTCTACACACTAATCAATACAATATTTTTCAACTGGCTTGGTCTGTAAGAAGGGAGATGGGGTCTCCACAAGACACGGTCTGGCACTGCCACTGGACTGTGGAGAGCTCCTATTGGTTAAATAGCTCCTATTGGTTCAATAGTGTCAACTGCAATCTCTGAGTGCAGCTGCTACTGCAGATCCAAACTCCTAATGGGCAAACTAAAGTATGACAGAATATATGGAAGATTACATCTACAGGTTAATGCCAATGCCTTTGCCAATGTAACAAGGCTGGTTTTGACCATTATTGAATGGTGGACCGTACTGTTATCGGTAGATATGTGAGTCTTTACAGGTGAGAAGGCCTAGTTGGTTTGACAAAAGCTGTGCTATATAGAGTCATGTGCACAAGAGAAATATATACGGTATCTCACAAAAGTGAGTACACCCCTCACATATTTGCAAATATGTGAGCATGTCATGTGACAACAATGAAGAAATTACACTTTTCTGCAATGTAATGTAGTGATTGTACAGCTTGTAGAACAGTGTAAA
>JAODLL010083048.1:0-14768 GCA_026546735.1 Forbesichthys agassizii
AGAGAGAGAGAGAGAGAGAGAGAGAGAGAGAGAGAGAGAGAGAGAGAGAGAGAGAGAGAGAGAGAGAGAGAGTGTATTGTGGGGGAGTTAAAACACAATCATCACGTGAGTGGTCCTGAGTGGGCATTGTTTTGTTTTGTTCTTTATTAATAATGTATTATTTTATTACTTGTGGTGTGGGTGAATGTGAACCATGCCAATCAAACAGAAAACCTTATGTGCAGTGCTCTTTGTTTAACTGACAACACATCTGAGACTATAGGCTACGTTGACAACTCCAGAGAACTGTGGCCTATATACTATGAAGGGAGGTAACTAACTTATCAAGGAACTCCAGGAGTAAAGTTGTGATGTCAGGTTTAACTTGCCGACTAACCCATACTACGAAAGGTGGAGAGGTTTTGTGCCACGTATGCTGCCATGGCAATTCACATCTCTAAACTGCTCTGAGAAGTTTATATTCATGGTCAATGTTACACTATATGCACTGCACCTTCGCTCACAAGGGTTATGTTGTGTGCTGCTTTGTCATAAGATTAGGCCTATATCGCAAATGCATAAATCTATTTTAGTCCATATTATAGAGCAACCCAGTGGACAACACTGTGTCCTCACAGCAAGAACGTCCTGGGTTTTAATCCTTGTCGTCCAGGTCTTTCTGTGTGGAGTTTGCATGTTCTGGCTGTGTCTGTGTGGGTTCATTCTCCAGTCAGTGTCATGTGACCAGTGACACTGACTACAATCTGGAGTTGGTCCCTGGGAGCTGCATAGTGGCTGCCCACTGCTCCCTTGAGGGATGGGTTAAATGCAGAGGATGAATTTCACAACAAGTACGTGACAATAAAAAGCACCTTACCTTACAGCATTTATGGCTATTGGAATATGATTTAAACATTTATTATTAGTTTTGTAAAGAATTGGAGCATGCTGTTTTATGTCCCACACATTAAAAAAATGGTCATCATGTCATAGCAGTTTTAGTTTTTGCCTTCATAAAGGCCTAGCCTATAATATTTTGTTAAATAAAATGTTACATATATTATAAATCCATTATTTTAAACATGTGAAAATACTGTTATCTATGTAGTATTATATTGTAGAGGATATAAATGCGTAGAGAGCGTTCAAATCAGCTCAGTAGTTATCTCGCTCCGATGAAAGTTATTAGCCTACTAAAGTGCCGTACAATTCCATAGCTAAATCACTTACTGTCCTTTAACAGCCTACAGTATGATAGCTATGCCATCATTCCAGAAATAAGCACACAATGTGGTTCAGTGTCAATGTGCATTATTTGAAAGCTACCCGTTTAGTAGCCTAGCCCATTTGTTCTCAAACTGGAGGTCTGGACCCTTCGGTGGGTTGTGAGACACAGTGGATTGGGGCACAAGATGATTTTAATAACATTTTTAAATGATTTGAAATAGAATATTTTAGCCATAATTGTTAGTTAGATGAATTACTTTTATGTATTCTGCTACTAGCCTATATTAAAATACGATCAAATAATATTATGGCTGTTATGCTTCTATGGGTGTAGCAGATCTCTGGCATGTTGTTTTGGGGGTCGCGATCTCAAAAGTTTGAGAACCACTGTCTTAGACTACCTGGCTGCCAAATCCAGTCGGCATTCTCGTGTTCAAATCAGCATCAAAATAATTAAACTGTCGTTATGTAGTCCAATCCTCTTTCCAAAAGAAAATATAAACTACATATCCAAACGCAATAATCCAATCCAACAAAACAAAACAAAACAAAATGGCCCGTTGGAAACGGCTGCCAACGAGAGCACACACAGTCCTATATTATAACCAATCTTGTCATTTTAACCAGTATAAATCTATTTAAAGTGAAAACACAACTCACTTTTCTGTGGTGTGACAAACTCAAAACAAAAATGTATGTCTGCTTTACATAGGCTTTAAACATTTTAAAGATGCTTGTGTGCTCAACTTCTCACTGGCAATAACCTATAACAATAAAAATGCATAATTACAATAAGCGAACACGGGGGACGGGCGGAGCATGTGCCTTTACAAAAAACACAGGGCTGTGTGGCCGACCTTGAACCTTTTATGTGAACGAACACAAATTCACTAACCAACATCTTCATCGCAGTCGTAGTGCAGTTTAACACCAATTTTGGCAGGCAGTTTGTCAACCCTGAGTTAAACTGGTAACTTTATTTTTGTTTATTATTGCTTAATTTTTATTATTAGGATGAAACTAAATTTGATTGCCGTCCAAATTTTATTGCATCAATATTAACACTAATCTAATAATATAAAAACCTATTAATTCTAACATGAAAACGTGTTGATGATTGAGCTGCATCAAGAACTTGCTCTGTGAAATGGTGATGTCCTGCTTGGTTTTCAGGTGTGGATATGACTAAAGCAAGAGAGGACTAAAAGGCCTGTGGACTGTTTTACGCATTCCGCCGTCAAAATCTTAACGAGCAAGTTACTTTTATACATGGCTGTGTCCATGTATGAATCACCCTAGAAGATTAGCCTTGGTGTTGAGAGATATACTGCATCTCTGCCATGTTTCTCTGGCTCCAAGGCACATAAAAAAACATTTTGGGAAACGATGGGACCATAAAAGAAAATAGAAACACAAATCCAGTCTCCATCACAGAGAAGAATAAAGTGGAAATTGCATTTCCCCTATGAGTGCGACGTCTTAGATTTGATTCTATCTATTTGCTGTCTGCTTTGATCTCTGAAAGCAGACTATGCCTTATTTTCTTCTACAGCGACTTGTGGCTGCTATCTACTGGGGACTATTTCCTTCTCTGGCAGCTTCTCGACATTCCTGTTTTATTTGATTAATGATTTCCTTCTGTATTACAGTATGGAAGAGCTTCACCCTTTTACTGTATATGTGTATGTGCTGGTGTTGCACTGGTGCTAGTTGTCATGTGCTACACATGGTTTGTGTAGTCTTGGAATAGTTCTGGACTGTATTATTATTTCAAGTTATGTGCTTAACCCATAGACCATAAATAAATGGACCCATAGGATTTCTGAAGAAAATGTTTGAAGCTGTGCTAGCTCTGGCCATCGCCACAATACTGCCAAGTGTGGCTCAATATACTGTATGTTCAACTGAAAAGTTACAGCATATAAACATGTATTAGCTTTGTTAACACATGGCATCTTCCACTCAGGGAACTCTTGTTTTGAATCAGACTTCTATGCGTCTATGTGTCCCGATATTATAAGTCTGTTTTTAAAATGATGTCTCTGGACATTTTGATTCATTCAGTTCACTCACCTGTTTTGTCTTTTTTCTTTTTCGTAGGGTTAGGGTTAATGCTTTTCTTCACGCCTCTCCCTCTCTGCCACACGGAATAAGCAATTAAGAGGCAGAATCCTTTGACAGTACATTGACGTGTACGCTGGATAAACAGTTTGCTTGATTTACTGTATCGCAGTGTCATTAACAACCTCTGCAGCAAACTCTCATACTCTCTGACTAACACTCAAACACACGACAGCAGTGTTTCCCTTGGGTATCTGTGCAAATGTTAAATGTGCCATTAGACTATTAACATTGACCTCTGGGTGATGTTCTCTAATCCACCCACAGACCTCCATACACATAGCTGGAAGGCTCAGTATCAGTGAAACCGAGGAAGAGATTAACTTGATGGCGTATTTGTGTCTGATATGGGTAAGGATGCTCCAAACACTCAGGAGCAGATCAGCAATAGGCTATAGAGGCAGACAGGAATCCACATGAAACATCATTACAATGTCAAATGATCCCCAGCCCAGTGTCAAACATGCTCTGGTTGTCTGTGCAAACAAAGATATCTATTTGACTGCTTGTGCTCGACATAAGCCGCCAGTATGTATCTAGCAGCTGTAGTACTGCCTATTTTTCTGATTGTGTGCATTTTACAGACAGACACACGGTTCTGGGTTTAAAGAAGCGATACTTTCTGATTGAAATATGGGGGCAAATCAATGGAAACGCACTGCACAGATGCACACTGGGTACCATCGATCACAGATTCAGAGGACTCACATTTTTCCTCCAGTGTCCTCCGATGTCTCTTCCTGGCTTTCTTGTTCCCTTTCTTAACCGTTTCCATTTTTCTTAATTTCTCCATGATGTCATAGATTTGAAGATATAAATAATAGCTCTGGGAACCAGAAGAGATGAGTATGAAAGGGGTGAGTGGGGGGGTGTCGGTGACAATCTCTGCTCTCTGCGCCACAACCCCAACAGTAAGACAATAAGAGGCAGCCTGGCTTGCTTGGGCCTTTGGGAATAGTCTCCTTATTGCCATAAACCACATAGCGTGGTTAAGAAGAAAAGGGCAGGCCAGTGCGCCATCACAATTGCAGATACACATACAGCTGTGGTCATGTGAGCTGTGGCTTTAAACATTCCCAGACCTATTTTAAACAGTAGGTTCAATTGAAAGCTGTGTAGTCCATTTCAGTATATATCCAAACGGTTACATGCCCCACGACAAGTGAAAAATGTTTTACGTCAGCATGAGAGTCTTCAAGCCTGTGTTTGTGGCTGAAGGCAGTTGGAATATATAGGGTTTGCATACAATGTGATTATTTTGAATTGCAGGCTACATGTATCTTTCTGTTTTAGCTTTATATAGCATACCCACTTGTGGTCTATCCAGACAGATTGGAAAGCTCAGATACAGTAATCCTTGTTCAAAGGCAGTTCTACATGAAGAAGACAACTGCAACAATGATAGAGTCGCTGTGACCTTCAGGAGGTTGAAGCACAACACTCACCTGACACAAGTAAACACCCCAACTTACCCAGCGGGCTCTCTGAATTCCATGCCGCAATTCCCGGTTAGATTTGCCGTCGCATTTCACCTCTCCCAAGGCCGCATTAAACTATTGAGATATCACGCACTGATTTGAAATCAGCGAGGGGCCTGTCTGTTATTTTTACCCAAAAGTTCTTTGTGCTAGAGTCAGGGGGTCAGGGCCTCTGTTGCTCATTATCTCGGAGCTGCGGTGGACGTTGGCAGCAACACAAAGCCCTCTGTAGCCCGCACGCCCCGCAGTGCCTTGAATAAAATGTGAGGAGGAGGCTTGAAAGAGGCCTCCTAGTCCACGCAATTCATAAGGCTGATAAGAGCCCAACACAATGTTCACCACGTTAAATGGTTTGTGTATTTGCCGGTGTTAAGTACTATTTGCAAAGGCAGATGAAGGAAATGGCACAGATGAATGCAGGGAAGAAAAGCAGCGGCATGTTGTCGATATGGAATATTAACTTTGCTCAGTATTACATTTATGTTTACTATGTCACCAGGCAGACACTATGTTGTTGAAACAATATTTATGATGACCAATTTACACAAACATTATTGTCCAATTTAACCATGTGCTGAGTTCCAGAATTGCGAGATAACATAATGTGGACTTGTAAAGAAGTAATACAGTTTATGGTTTATGGTTTTACAGTGTAGTATATTCTTTAATCCGTTATTATGGAATTAATTGAATTGGAACACTACATGAAATTACGTTTTCACCATGTACGTGTCTGCTGATCCCTGCTACAAATCAATGGCAAATCTATGACCATTAGCCAGGGCTAGGCATATGCCAGAGAACCCGGTCTGAATATCTATTATCATTAACTTCTAGTGTGATATAGTAACACATTATTTCCATATGTATACTTAACTGAGAACAGTTTTGCCAGAAACCACCACCGAAGAATACGAAAGCACCCCCTCCCTACACACACAAATACATTTTTTGTGTGTGCGTGCACTGCAACATGCTCTGTGATACTGTACATGCATCACAATTCACCGAAAGACAAATGTGTGATGATGATGGAGCAGCTACAGTATGAGCAATATGTTTTAACAGCGTTAAGTGCTTTTACATTTTGATGGCACACTCATTCACGTGAGCCTCATCCACAGTCACAACATGTCAAGCTTAAAGGGACAAAACAAACAAGGAGTGGGTGGGATCACAGTTATTGCAAAACAAAAAGCACACAAAAATAACACATCCTTATTCTCAAACTATAACCCCGCACACCCTCCCAACCCCAGACAGGATCATTTCATTTTATATGGGTACTGTTTCAAGGAGGGCGTCGCTGGTAATGGGTCCCTTCTATGTCCCTCTTGGCTGCATGGACTCTCTCTCTCCTTGCTACTTTTATTTCGCTCCTCTTCTCCCTTAGAGGAGCTTTGGATCCAATGTGCAGTCCCCTCTGTTGCCTGTCTCTGGAGCCCCATGGCTGTCTGTGAACTTATCTTCACACTCCGGAGATCCTATCTGTCAGTTTGGTAAGAAACGATGCAAACAGGGGATAAGACATTGACAGGGACTATTTGGGGGATGTGTTTGGGAGATGGGGGGGGGGGGGGGGTTGATCATTTTCAATCATCTAGCACAAGTTGCAGAGCCCTAACAGGCTGCATTCTTAGCACTCTCAAGGCTGGAAGCAAAGCAACATGATTTTAAATGAATTATTTAAACTGATTATTTATTTACTTCCTCAGCACCCAAAACCACCTAACTGGCAAATCTACATTGCATTTCTTCGGACCTGTGTTATTATGCACACATTTGTGT
Source organism: Forbesichthys agassizii (assembly GCA_026546735.1). Lineage (NCBI taxonomy): Eukaryota > Metazoa > Chordata > Actinopteri > Percopsiformes > Amblyopsidae > Forbesichthys > Forbesichthys agassizii. The sequence continues at coordinate 6,594 of JAODLL010083048.1, forward strand.
GCATAAATTACTCACACAGCTGTATTTTTTCTTGAGCATGTCAGGGCTATTTTCTGTATACCTTTTGGGAATCATCCCATTCGACTCTAACCTGATTACCTGATTGTTGTCCATCTGGGGAGCCGTACAGTTAAACTGAATGGCTGTAGTTTCAAAAAAATACTTGACAGTTGATTGGATGAACCACCTGGTCGTTTTTGCTGTCGGCACCATGGTCGGCACACCTAAACCACGCCCATATAGCTATAAATACGACGCTGATTGGAAAACCAGGCCCGTATAGCTATAAGCACAACGCTGATTAGAAAGTTCAATTGCTTGCGACTCGGACACATTCAAAATTATTCAGAGAATTTTCAGACTGATTAGCAAGGCAAAATTAAACTGAAGATCTCAAGATCACGCAATGTAATGGTTATGGACATTGCAAGCATGCAGCAGGGCATGAGCACTTTAGTTAGCTAATTTAAATTTCCATACATGTATATTTTGATTCCACTGACTGAACTCTTTTTTAGTTTTGCATGTGGCTAGTGTTTTGTTTTGCATGTGGCTATTGTATGTGCACGCATATACAATTAGGTTATTTAGCAGACTGTTTAAATGATTTACGCTGCATACTGTTACTTGGCTGAAGGAGCAGGTAGGGGTTTCATCTTGCTATAAGATGGTTACAGGTAGCCGCCAATGTTCTCACCAACCGTCTTGTTTATTTCCTGTTGTGGCAGTAAGTTGGCAACTAATTGCTCTCATCGTTATTTCACTGATGTTATAGTCTGGAAAGAGCTGGTAGAGCTAGATGAGGCAATCAAAACAGTTGTTATTAACGCTATTTATATCAATAGTTTCAGAATTAACCAGAGGTCTATGCCCAGTAAAAGGCAATGACAACACTTCCCAAATGGTGCGTGGACAGACTATTTTCACAAAGTGAATATTGGGTCTGGTTACACCATGGGTGTTGTAGACCCCTTTTTTAAAATTATTATTTTCTGAACAAATGTTTAAGATAGGTCTAGCCCTTTAACGTAAAATGTAGCTAACTTTATTCCATTATATTTTAAATCGTCACATGTTCATCAATTATTTTATTTTGCTATAGAGACATTCCCACCAGAAAATGGTGCATAAAAGGCACAAATTGGTGCATAGAAATTCACCACATTGCAGTAAATGGAAGTGATTGATGCAATAAAACATTTACCCTATTTTTTAAACAGGACGTATGCCATTGCAATTGCAAACATAAAAACATTAATTGATAGGCCTACAGTGACATTTGTGATTTAGACCTACAGAATCAGTAGGCCTACAGATCACATTATTAGGGGCAGAGCACCCTTAAAGGTATGATGCAGGCTTTGGACTGAAAAGGTCCCACCAACGTTAAACGGGCTGCATTCAGTTCTTGAACATAGTAACTTTGTATCATATGAATCCTTTGTGTGTTCTAATATCCACTTTCATGATATTCAGATAGACATACCACTCACTTACTGCATGTGTTTGAGTGTTCCCTCTTTGTCAAATATGCAAAATAAGAGGTTTATACAAAGACAACAAATATTTCAAACTACAGCAACATGTTTTGTTTGTGCCTGTTTACTTGCACTTTGCGCATGAATGTCAGAAGCACAAGACCTTAGAGGAAATCTTAGTCACATACCATGAAAGTAACAGCTGGACTTCTGATGCAAAAAGTCATCTTTTACTCTCTTAAGCAGTGTTGTGATGCAACACTGTGATGTGTGTTGCCTCTAGGCTAATTCACAGTCAAGTTCAAGATAATGCAAATGAACAATAGCCAGGCTAGGTAGCAATGCTATAAAGGATTCAGCCGTATGCTGCTTCACAGTGACTATAATGGACATCCCATTGTAGTGTCTGCTCTACTTTCAACAGTGTTGGGCAAGTTACTCAGGAATAGGAATAAGTTACTAATTACTTATTTTTCCTTCAAAAAGTAATACATATACTTTACTTATTACTGGGTATTAAAAGTAATTAGTTATGTTACTCATTACATTACTGTATTACTTTCACAACCACTACCCTGCCTCACCCCTATTGAAAAATGTGTAGCCAGCTCATTTTAGAATTGATTCCTCTTTAATAACAATAATGAACATTAGGAGTCAACATTCAGCCAAAGTGAAAACATTGCAGCCTCTCAAACCAGATAATTGGACGGGCTGGTTCAATTAGCCAACCCTAAGCTGTTTTGGAAAAAGTAATTTGTTACACTGCTAGTTACTGAAAAAAGTAATAATATTACAGTACAGTAACTAGTAAACCTAGTTACTGCCCAACATGGAATTCCAATATGGTTTATCCAAATCATGATGGAATATAAAAAAGTATATATAAAAAATAGTTTTGCACCTTAATAAGAATTATTACCAATTAATTATAATTACTATTATGCATTAATAAGACACTAAATATGGTACTGCACACATGACATTTTATAAATAAATCACTAACATCGCAGTAGTTTTAATTCAGGATACTACTCACACAAAAAAAAAACATGCACACAGATAATAAGCAAATGGTGACAAATGAAATGGTGCCTCCATTTGTGTTGTCCCAATGAACCAGAACAACCCATTCATATGCAATTCATCCAGCGTAATGTGCGAGCGTGTCAGCGGCTGTTTATGAGAGGAGCAGAAGGGCCTCCACACAGTGATGCAGTATTCAACGGGGACAACTGGCATGCAATGAGCATAGCAGAAATCACCTCATATTGTTGCCAGAGGGACGCTGCACAGGCCCGATAACACTAGAAGAAATTTGAATGTTTGTTATCTGCGCTGAATCAGTAAATGAATGGCTCCCTTGGGACTAATAACTGCATATTTAGTGTTTTGACTGCCCGCTTGTACAGGTTGTCTGTATAAATGCTGCCATTCAGTCACCGTAAGCTTCTCCTCCACCAAGATTTATGAGTATTAAGAGACAGTTATTGGTTTTAAGAGGCAATAAGACTGGCTTGCTCACATACACGCATACATGCATACACGCATACACACACACATTTCTGCTTTTTTAATTTATTTGCCATGCTCATTTGATTTCACAGACACTAGTGTGTCTCATTGATTTGACTTATTTTTACGGACAGAGTCTGAATGTTAATTTATCCATATCCCATGTACCCCATGAACTGAGCTATCTGGCCTGATAGCAGGGCCCATTCTTCCTCTGCATGTCACGATGGTGGTCTTTAGGTCACTTTCCAAAGGCAAGTTCTTGAGTCAATACCGGTGTAGAAATAACAAAAACAGAGAAGTAAGGTACACAATGTTTCTTTAGACAAGAAACGAAAACACAACGTCTAAACCAGCAAGTTTCAGAGGGAATAAGTAGCTAAAAGTCAAAGATGCCCTCCCACGCTAAACACACACACACACACTTACAAATAAAAAAAAAAGTTATAGAAGGAAGAGCAAAAACGCATAATCTACTATGTGTAGCTGATAAACAAGAAGCACATCTCAGTCAGCTAGGGTTTGGTACCGAAACCCGGTGCCATATGATCGGTATCTACTGGACCGAATTAACTTGCAACTTAGACAAAATCTACATTATACGTTTTCATTTTAAAACCGGGGTTAAAAGCTAAACTAATGTGTGTTTTAGCTACGTATAATTATCTGATACTTATACGCGTCTGCGTGGCAGGTACGCAGGTCCCAGCCTGATTCATCCTTGAACAGCTGGCTTTTGGAGTCGACAACCTCTGCCTTTCTTGGTCAGGTGCGTGGTTCCTCTTTACACATGTACAGTACAGGCTCACCATGGGAAATGGAAGGATCTCTGAACTGTGTGGTTGGATGTCTCCGTGGCGGTGATGAGCGTGGAGGGCCAGGGGGCCTCGGCAGGGGTTGCTCCCAAGAGGACTCAAGCTTCTGGGTGTTTCTTTTGAAGTGTGTGTCTGCGTGTGTGTGTGTGTGTGTGTGTGTGTGTGTGTGTGTGTGTGTGTGTGTGTGGGGGTGGGGGTGGTTGAGTACCGACAGGAGTCTATAATGGCTTCCACTGCTTCTGTTATGTTGGGGTCGCTGCAGTGGCTCACTGTCATGCTTGTCGTCTTGTTACAACCACACTACTAAGTCCAACAGAGAGCTGAGTATTGCAGCGCAGTGCAGCGCTAAGCTAATTAGCACACACTGGCACATTGAGGCTGCACAGGGAATTGCAGCGGTGAGGTACGGTGGTGCGTTTAATCTCTCCACGGAGTCCCTCCCATTTATCACGCGACTGCTCACAGCAAGGTTTAAAATGATACTGAGTTTTTTTACTATGCCCTGGACTCTCGCTTCTTTATACCTTAATGCAAAGGTACATACTGATGCTTTGTACAAATGCCAATGGACCACTCCTGTTCTGTTTGGCCGTTCCGGGTCCCACGGCAGCACCAGCAGAACAGGAGAGGAGACAGGTAAATGCTTGATCCTGGAAACCACTCAATAAAATGCATACAGTAATATTGTTTATTGTAAAATACATTCTGTACTTGCACTAAATCTCATACTGATCTAAACACTTTGCCGCTACCTCGGCCGTCTCCCAATATTTATACGCTGGCGTAGTAACGCGAACGTAATATCATGCTCCGCTTTCCCCAAGGCTTGAGCTATTAATAATTAAATGACTATGTGTGCGTGTGGATGAGTCTTACTTTCACAGGGCATGGCTAACTCTGTGACATGTAGTCATTTGTTTCTTAAAAGATCATAGATCTAATGTATCTAAAGATGATTGTTTTGTAATTTAACTTTAGGTTACTGTATATTTTAATTGATATTCATTTCCACATAACTTCAGTAGGTCGATCTTCCAGTAGTGATATGAAGAATATTGATATGAGAATGGCTTTATACGTGTTAGGTATTATAAGAAACTACGTAATTAAATGGCAGACGAGTAGGCTTCAGCCGTACCAGTCAAGCGTCTATGCAAACAAGGGGTTAATTCAGGGCGGATGTTAGCGGGAGGACCTAGTATTGAGCTGAGTCAACGATTTAACGCAAGTGTCATTTCAGGAGCATAACTGCACCGATGGCAAGCTGTTGACGTCAACCTCCTGACGTGTGCTTTCTCACACCACGTTTATGTTCTTCTCCAACTTCTACTATGCAGTTTTGTGTGGTCTCCTGTCCTGCCTGTGCTGGACCTTTACGCAATGCTCCTGCCTGTTTTATTTGTCTTATTGAGTCAAGGCCACAAGCCGCTGACAGACCTTTCCATCATGTACAGCCTAGTTATTGATCTCAGATGGGCTCTGGGAGGCTTAGGAGCTAAAGAGAAAAAGCTTGCCGTCCACACAAACAGATGTGTCACGCATGCGCTTGGGTGGGCACCAGGACTGTCTACTATAAAGGCGCACACACACACACGCATACGCACACGCATACGCACACGCACACGCACACGCACACGCACACACGCACACACACACGCACACACACATACACACACACAAACTAAAGCCAGTTGACTAATATGAGTTGTCCTGCTTGACTATAATGGAGGGCATTTGAGCATCTGGCCAAGGACATTTGTGCATTAAGAAAGTGCTTTTATTTACACATTGTCAGACCATTAGCATGTATGCTACATCTCTTCAGCCAGTGCTATGTTTTTGTTTCAGTCATCAATCAATCATGCTGGCCAGAGCCCGTGCTCAACATTAGACATTTAATGGGCCAGTTGCATGATTTGCTTACACCGTATATTGCTTTTGTCTTTCTCTGAGCTATATTTTTTGATATTGTTCATTGAAACTGACCTTTAGCCATATTGGCCTCTTTTTCTAGTCATCTGTATAAATGCTTACAACAGAAAGGAGGCTAATTTATGATGACTCATGGAAGCTACCAGTAACTTCTTTTAATATAATACTACTTTCTGGTATTACATTTTAAGAGTAAACAAAAGTGATATCAAAGGGGTTGCCCTGTTTGTTTTTCAAAACTGTATTCTGAAATGCTAGTGAAGCATGCATTTAGCCCATCCAGTAGTGTTTTTTAAGAAAAGATAGGGGCAAAACAGTGCACATTATAAAGGCTCTTACAAAGGCTGCTTGATTCTAATAATATAATATAATATATAATCACAATTATTTTGTTCAATATTGAAAACCAGATAATTAAGCATGATTACTCATTGACTTTGGAAATATGTTGTATTAACTGAACTTTAAAAAAAAGAAACAAATCAACATTGAAAACACCTTCAACTGTGACATCTCCCTTAATACTCTTCCCATATGTCTTTTAATTTAATCTCAGAACTCAACACAACATACCCAAAAATAGTTTTTTCTCAATTACATAGTTTTTGCGATGGCTAAGAACAGAAATTGAAATCACGATTAAAGTTTGATTAATTTCACAGTACTGGCTCTTACTGTCCACTTGTAGTTTCAAGTTCAAGTGCCATTGGTGGGCAAAACGCCAGTACATTTCTCTGCTGAGAGTCGTGGGTAACTGAAACACTAAATCATTACTCTAATTGAATTGGAGTTGCACTATTTCTCCTAGTTATTTACTGGAACAACAGAATCACTTCTCATCAAGTTGGGCATGCCAGAGGTAGATTGAGAGCGAGGGCGGGGGGGGGGGGGGGGGCGATGAGTGAGGTGTGTGAGGTAATGGAATTCCCCCGTGCCTTGTCCGTTCCCCCACTTGGCACATTAATGAATGAGAAGGATTCGCCTGTCGTTCTGGAGTTGGAGTGCGCACGTACACACACAACAATAGCCCTTCCCAGACGAGGTGGCGCTGTGCAGGGGGGCTTCAATTTGCGTCTCTCCCGCCGAGCTTGGCAGTCACCCGAGCGTTCCTGATTTCAAGGAGAGCATCGGCGGCAAAATAAAACCAGGAACAGCGCCATCTGCTCACTCCCGGCGCTCCTCGCCACAAAGCAAATGATTATCAACTGCAGTCTGCTCCATTTCAGTAAGCCAGCGGAGCGCTTCTTGCCAGCGAACCAAAATGTCAAGTCCCTCAGTTGCGAAACTTTAGATGACTGCAGGGCTTGGTGCTTTCCACTTCACTTTCACATGTTCTGTGGACATGGTATTCATTGTTGTTGGCTTGTTCGGCTACACTAAGCACACTGGATGCTCTGTACTGTATGTGAATGGAGATGCTGTTACAGCAGGCAGGCTATTATGTCATTGTGTTTGTTGCATGTTTCTTTTTATTTATGTATAATCTCATAAGCATTTGCTAAATGCAGTACTTTAGCACTTTAAACGTGCTTTGCCTCCATTTTAGAGCAGGGTGAATACAGTAAATCAAAAAGCACCTTGTCCAGGACATGTTGATGTGTCAAGCGTAGCTAGGTGTCTATGTGAATATATGGTCAAGGACCAGCAGTACATGACGTAAACATTCTTAAGATGAATAGCCCTCGATGGAACCAGCAGAAAATGAAAAAAGACAGCAGTAATGCAACTGCAGACAGTCATTATGTCTCTTTGTAATGTTGTGAAGTGGTTCAGCTACATATAACAGGATGATAAGGTACAGCATAATAGCATTATACCATTTTGTATAGCATACCATAATGGCATAAAACATATATACACAAAATGCATGTATTTAGTACTTTATATAATTACCTTAAATAATACATAAAGGGGTCCTCACTGATTTGTTTTGGCTAGAAACTCGCTTGCCCCTCGTAAGTCTCATAAGCTTCACTCCTGCTCTTGCAGCCAGGGCATGTTTAACACATGTACTGTGTGCTGTGTGGAGGTCTGTGATGCCTGGTGTGCTACTGTACACTACAATGGTGTGTACTGATTAACATTATTGATCAGATCACAACCTGACATTTGTCTCTGTGTTTACTTTGCATTTGGCCAAATACCATCTCTGGTGTTACAGCAAACCTTACAGAAGCATTTCATGTGTGAAATGCTTGTATAAAGTTGAGAGGTCCCATTCCCCAGTTTTAGAATCCCAGCTAGTGTGGAGTCAAGAGAAAATCATCTTTAACTCAGGAGACTCGTTTCTTTTCCTTTAATTAGCCACATGCCTGGTCCATCACCTACCTGCTCCTTAATACTAGAAACTATACTCACTTATACAGAGAGAGAGAGAGAGAGAGAGAGAGAGAGAGAGAGAGAGAGAGAGAGAGAGAGAGAGAGAGAGAGAGAGA
>JAODLL010083049.1:0-14766 GCA_026546735.1 Forbesichthys agassizii
CGTCTCTAGTCTCAGCCTCTTCATCAGCACTACGTCACATAAGAGACCGTCTCTAGTCTCAGCCTCTTCATCAGCATGTAGAAAATAGTGCTGGAACGCTGGAACTGGGTGAGAAGACACCACCCCAAATTCCAACAAGCACTACCTCACATAAGAGATCATGCTCGACATGGGACTCTCTGACTTCGAGAAGTAATACTGTCGATCGGCTGTTCACATTGTCACTCACAAGTATATCTTTGTAATTTCCAGTGCAACAATAGCGATGTTTTTTGTACAGTAACCATAGCCTACTCATCTTACAGATTTACAAGACCTGTAAACAGCCAGAGCCCTATCGAGGAGTTTTCCTCATTGTAAGTTTAACGTCCGAACTTGGTCATTGAGTTACATAGTTGGTCGTCATGCATGTCAATCAAAATTCCTCGCAGACCACTAGTCGCCTAACAACTTTTCCCCTTCCTATGTGTCCAATGTAAAACACACACACACACAAGTGATAAAAGGCTGCAAGTACATGTAACTACAGAGAGCAGTCAAGTCAAACCTGTGCCGTGTGGAAAAGCCATTCAAGAGCATGCATACACAAACATACAAAACAAAATAAAATACAATACAAAACCCCCCCCCAAAAAAAACATACAAAACAAATCGTCACCTTTCGAAAGTAATTGCCTAAACGAAGTCATTTTTTGACTAAATATTTTTTGCCTGAACCATCTTCTCATGATGTCGGACACCTCTGGTAAAATCGGCTACATCTTCAGTCCTCAGTCTGTCTGTCTGGGTAAACGTGACATAAATGCTCCAAATGTAAATGTAGTAAACAAAAAGAAACGTAACGTTGCCTCTTGTCTCTGCTTCGGCTACGATGTAATCAGACAGCTGCAACCAAGTGGAACTTCAGAAGCCCATTTAAATGTTACAGGCTGACTTGTACATCCAGAGTGACACGGGGAAGGCACACACTTTGATTCAATTAAGCCGATTCAGAGAATCAAAGAGGACAATGTGTCATTGCATGCCACTGTTCCTCTCACTGTGAAGCTATCTTTGATGCCCCCCCCCCACCCACACCAGGACAAACTCGTCAATCACCACGTGAGAGAATTATACTGCCACCCTTGAAGTCTCTCTGATGGTGCATCTTTTGACGGTAGCTGGCATGGCACGACGCCTCATCAGTGGATCAGATGTACAATCACGGTGGGAGGTGGCAGGCCCCAAATACATACATCTTTGGTGGTGGTGGGAAGGAGGGGGGGTATTAAATGGGCACGTCACAACCACCATTCGTCTAGGTCATTTAATAACGCTTACGGCTATTTAGCAAAGGAATGAACTACGACCTTAATGAAAGAAGCCGGATTGGCCCCGAGGGGTTCCATACTACCAGTTTGGTGGCTCGCTGGGTTTTAATAATCCACTCGTCAGTTCTGAGTAACAACGAAACCCAAAGTAAAAAACATTCAGTAAACACAGCAACCAAATCAATTAGTTCACCAATGCATTGGGCTTTCATGTGAGGGGTTCTCACTACAGTTCAGTATGCGTTTGGTTGCCCCCTGCAACCCCAGTAAGAAGCCACATGCAAATGTATTTATTTACACGACGTAATTGATTTAGGTGACACAGTGAAGCCACTAAAAACATGCAAGCAGCTGAGTAGTATGTCACACTCTCTTTATTTTCCTTCCCTCAGAGGGGGGAGGGGGGGGAGATGAAGCCTGGGGTGGGTTCGGTCCCATAAGACCCCCACTCACACATATACCAGCTGTCTGCGCAACATTAGCATTCCAAATGAGCACCAACAATTCCACAATTAAGAACTAGAATGCTGCAATTTGTTCATTTGCGCATAAAGATAACCCAATTAGCGTGCGCTGACTGTATTAGGTTTAATTTTTAAATGCCGATGTTCTTTGAACTGGAAAACAAGGGCGAAAGCATTTTGTCCCCCCCCCCCCCTTCCCCCGGGAAAAGACACGCTGATGCAGATACATAGCTGGCGTGTGGAGCGTTTAGATGTCCACCTCTGGCTGTGTAATTGGATTTGGAGATATGATCCACGGCCGTGACCTCCCCGCATCGCATCGCGGCGGCCCGCAGGAAGTCTGCACTCCACGAGCGCTGCACCTCCTTCAGAAACACACACAAGGGTCAGCTGGCCAATCTTTATCACAGGTCCGGAGCACACGTTGGAGAGGGGAGTCAGCGGCTAATCTCCACCATGCAGAAGAAACACTGTAGCCCCCCGCAGACCACAGCATATCAAGCAGACCTTCCCCCCCTTCCGCCCGGGGGAGTGAGGAGCAGAAACCTCCCTCGCAGCACCTGACATTCTGCCTGACATCAAACACGGCGTGGCGCACTGGCTCACTGTGTTCAAAGTGACATTTGCAACGCACTATTTTTGAAGCCGTCAACATGGTAGCCGGGGGGAGGTTGGGGGGAGTGGGTGGGGGGGGGGGGGAGTGGGGGGATAGGATTTACTTGTTGCTCCTGACAGAGGTCAGTATAAGACTGTATTAAAGGAAAAGTCAGTCATTCTCCAAAACGCTTGCTAACTTCGAGTTCAAATCGAAACACGCTCCACACATCGAAACACGTTGTGAAGCAAAGCGTAGTGCTATGGGTTTGTTGATGTGAGCCAGGGCTGTGTAGAAGAATCAGAGTCTTTTCTCAACACGCACAGAGAAGCTAAGCAAGCAAAATGCGAGAAGATGTTTTGTGAACTTGACAAAAAGTGTTTTTGCTTATAATTAGCTTGCAATAGCGGACTACACCTTTAAGGTACATTGTAATACAACAAATATCCTAGTGTACAGCCCTAACTGTACTTGGCTAGTTAGGGCTGAATGATTTCACAATGCAGTTTGCACATGGCAAAGTCTGCAGTTTAGTATGCAAGTTATGCGACGCGTCTGACCCAGGGTGTACCCTGTAGCATCAGTGGTTGGACACACATTATAGCCGTCTTTCTGACTGATCAAGTGCCTGCTCGTTGTGTATCAGTCTGAAGGGCAAAATAACCAATATCCTATTGTACAACCCAGTAACCAGTTTGGTTACACTTTGACTTGACAATGGTGTGTGATGTGGTTTAACATCACATAATAAAAACATTCACGACATCCAGAGCTGGATGACTCTAAACGCCCTCAAACTCAACAACAGCAAGACAGAGGTCCTGCTCATTGGCTCCAAACCCACTCTCCCCACACAAGACAACTTAAGCCTGAACATTGCCGGTCTTCCCATCCCACTGTCAACAACCGCGAAAGGTCTTGGTTTTCATTCGAGTCACACGTCAAAACCATCACCCGGGCATCCTTCTTCCACCTCGGCAACATAGCTAGACTCCGTCCTTCACTCTCATACTCAAGCACCGAAGCCCTCATCCACGCCTTTGTCACCTCCAGTCTCTCTTCTCTCTGGCATTTCCAAATTCATCAGTCGCCTCCAACTAGTACAGAGCTCTGCTGCCAGAATCCTCCAAACACAAGGTCAACAGATCACATCACTTCTATTCGGATTCAATTTCATTGGCTTCCTGTAAAATTTCGTATCAAATCCAAAATTCTCCTCCTCACATACAATGCCCTCCACAATCTGGCTCCCTCCTATCTCTCTGTCCTTCTCCTGCCATATACTCCCTCTACAGGGCTTCTCATCACCCCCCCATTCCTCCTCTCCACCATGGGGGCTCAGGCCTCTCTCTGCTCTCCCCCAGACTCTGGAACGCCCTTCCCCTGCTCATACCACATGCCACCACGGTCACCTCGTTTGCTGAGCTCCTCAAACCCCACCTCTTTCACCTGACTTGTTTCTTTTTATTTTGTTTATTTTGTATATATTTCTCAGATCAAATGATTATTACTATAGTATGTATATTTCAGCCAATTGTTTTATATCTATGTATTTGCAATGTAAGATGTCCTTGAGGGTTTATAAAGGCGCCCCAAATAAAATGTATTATTATTATTATTATTATTATTATTATTATTATAACAACAACCTATAACATATTCACACTAATGTACCAATTGTAAATCACTGTATAAAAAAAATCTAAATGCTGTTGCCTACATGTGAATGTGTTAGGCTACAATACACAATGTGTAGGCATCAGATGTAATAGTCTAATATCACCTGCTTACGAACACAAACACTGTGGACACCAATGGACTGTTTACTGTGGGGGAGCTGTTCTCCACCTCATCCAGGCCACAACCACCCAGCTCAGCAGACTGTGGACCCGCAGCCAAAACACCCTTTCTCCCAGACGCTGACACTGAGAGAATAAGACGGCCTGACACGCAACACAGCTCCCGGGAGACCGATCACTGCCCCCTCCACGCTCTGCAGCACTGTTTCTACTGAAAGCGGTATTAAACAATTCAGTGGCATCCGATAAGTGCTTGTTAAACCGGAGCCCGAGTCCGACTACAGAAGTAGATCACTCTCGCTAACCAAGGTCAATGTAAAATCAATTAGCGGGAAGGCAAATAAACCCAGGTGTCATTTCACCTGTCTGAGAGCCCGGCTCGTCAATAAGAGCCCGGTCACTGGAACAAGGCTCAATCCCAGCCGCCCTTCTTCACACTGAATGTGATATAACGCAGCATGAATGCAGAGCTGCTCTCATTGATGTCTTTGTTTGTGTGGACACAGAAGGGTCTTGGGAAAACAGATGAGGCCATCTCAGAGAGACTCGCAGAGACTACGCTGTGCTTTAATTAGGGAGGCAGTAGCAGGGCTGGCCCATGTATAACACACAACTCACTCCCCCTCCCGTACTGAAGAGAAAATCTTATTTAGATTCAATTTTCTGATGGGCGGTGGCTAACACAGTGTATCTGTCAGCAGTGCTTGTCATGTCTGTAGCAAGGAACGAGAGCTACACAGTGAAGGGATAGGCCGATAGCTAGCCTCAAATAAAATAAATAAAACGGCAATACACAATCTAATCCGCTCGCACACGTTGGCCCGCTTGTTAAGCCTAGCAGCATTTTTGCAGTTTAAAAGCCCCCTTATCTTTTAAAGTGGCAAAGTTGAGTTTGTCTGGGACGGACGGCTATACTCATATAACAATAGCAGATATTAGTGTTTGTGTATTGGCTTTCCTCTCGCTAGAATGTGCATGATGTTGGCCAAGGATGCCCGCCCCCTGAAGCAGAATCCCTCCTTGTGTTCCACTGATATCCTTGACATGCGGTGCACATTTGTATTTGGGTACGATGCAGATCCTCGTGGCACAGTAGCGATTGTGAGCTAATACACATTTGTCTCCACTAGCTGCCCGGTCCGTGTGCATGCTGTGTTTCTACTCAGCCCTGGCTCTGTAAATGGGAACACCACACAACACTATCCCAGCCTCAGCAATGTATTTCCAATGTGGGAAGCAGAGCTTATAATGGAGCAAGAGAGTGTTTATGTTTTAATGAGTTCAAATTAGGGCTGTACAATTAACTGAAAAGTAATCGAAATGGAACCTCTAACCTACGACATTTTCCCAGGTCGGTTTTTTCGATAAAACAAAATCCTGCTCAATCAAGCTTGTCAGAAATATGGTGAAGCGTGTTTTACAGATACTTTTTTGTTGGGACCCGGGCACGGGGGACATCGTGGCAATCCCAGACACAGCAATGATCCATATACTGCAATCAACTATAATTATCTACTGAGAAAAACGCTGCTGTCTCACTACCAATAGTAACCACGACGACAGATACAGCATCAACAGATTGTTTTGCATGTTTCATGTGCAGGCAAAGGCAGGAGAGACTGATTGAGACACTCATTTCAAAAAATAAATAATACAATCAAATAATATGTTTAACCGACTAGTATTCATGGTGCCGACTAGCAATGATCCCAGTGTTTAATCGTTTTCTTAAACAAAAGCAAAACAAAGGGAAAATAATCGTTCAAAAGCAATAGATTTTAGGTCATATCGTCAAGCCCTAGTTTAACCTTCAACAGGGGACAGTTGCTGTACTTTATAGCCTTCAAAAACATTGTAACTAAAGCTACATATTTTTTTCATTCAATTTAAAGCAATATTAAACTATTAAACACTGAAATGGTTCAATATTGCATTAAATTGGAACTGTACACGTACTGTATGTCCAGACACAGAAACACAAAGCATGAAACAGAGGAACTAATTTGACAGCATGATGTGAATGGCTGCTTCTGCGACTCTTGCCCCCCCATGAAAAGTCTGCTGTCTAAAATGAGCCACTGAGTTGTCTGTAATAGCATGGCAGAAAGGAAAAGCAAAGGTCAATTGCTTTCAGATGTGGACATGAAGGTTTCTCTGCTGTAGAAACCTCAAAGACAAGAAGCATGTGCACCCAGCACCCAGAGTATACAAACATGCACATCTGATCCAACAGACCGCGCTGAGCTGTCAGCAGGGGGCGATGCAAGAATTCAACTTATATATACATACATTTATAAAATACACATTTGATATTCTAAAATCACTAATAACTGACCAATTTTTACATGCTAAAATCACTAATTAATAACACACATTTTATATGCTATAATCACTAATAACTGACATCTTTTATATGCTAAAATGACTAATAACTGATAACATTCTTTATCTTAAGAAGAGCTGGCTGGGGTTGGATGTTGACAATCAGGGAGATTAAAGACTGCTCACCTTCAAAAATAAAGAAAATGACTTGCACATTGATGACAGGTTGATTTAATGCCTTAGCTGGTGTATAAATCTATAGCGTGCAGGAGGTTATGTCATTCACTCTGTTCCTACAAGATGCTGGCTGAATTATCATTGAATATTTTAACAGACATATGAATTAAAAAAAAGGTAATCTGCTGTTAAAAGCGCAACAGATATTTGCATGAAATTATAATTATGAGCTAAATTTATGCACCATTGAAAGGACATTTTTATGGCCTAAAATCAAAGCATTTATTTGCCTTCATCGATCCATTAAAATCTCCGGGTGAATTGTTATGTACTATTTTAGGTTTTAGTATTTTTCATAAATTAGATTTCAAGACAAAAGTTATACATAATAATAACATACTAATAACATAATAACCAATTATAAAATCATGAATTAACTAAGCCACTACATTAAAGTATATGCAATTTTAGAAGTAACTTAAAGGTACCGTCAGTCATTCTTGCTAACAACACGTTGAAATGTGTTGTTAAGCAAAGCGTAGTGCTGTGTTCACTTTGTTTATGTTCCTATTGATGGACTGTGTAGAAACACCAGATTATGTTTTCAACACGCACAGAGAACGGTAAGATAACAAAATGTTAACAACATTTGACAAAAGTGTATTAGTTAACCCCCGCGACCCGACTCTGGATAAGCAGATGAAGATGGATGGATGGTATTAGTTTACAATTAGCTTGCAATAGCTGACTATACTTTAATATAACAAGACATCTTGCTCAGCACTGTTTACGTAGCAGCTCATAATGCAATCAAAGTAAATAATGTTATAACTTATCAATATTGTAATAGCTAATAATATATCTTCTCTTCTTAATGTAACAATGTTAATTAATAACTTACCAATAATGTAATAACATCTTAATTGAACCAATGACATAATAACATTTTGCTTATAATGTAGATAAGTTCTTAAATTATTTCCTGGGTATTACATTGTGGGCTGGGTTAACGATTACGTTATTGTTCGGAAAATTCTGTTATTGGCAAGTTATTACATAATTGACTTTTAGTAAGAACGGAACTAGTATTATGATATTAGCAGTTATTACATTATTGGCTGCTACAAACATTAATTAGAAATGTGATAGACCTTTAGCAAAGATAAAATCAGCCATGATATTCCTTATTAGACTACAATAAAAAGGAATAAAATAAAACAATGTATTTACAGAAGCACAAGGAGCATCATTTCATATGCAAATAAGCAGTGAGAATAAATGAGCCACTGACTTGGCAATTACATGATCCAAAATGGCCTCCAGTTTAGTTCACTCTGTTCCTAACTGGACATGGGCGTGCTATTCTCCACACTGTTAAACGGCGTGCAGATTTGTCCACAATGGCAGGGGTCCCTCTGTTTCCCCATTTGTTTGCAATCTTAACATATGTGGGAATTAAGTTAAAGTGCTGCAGTTAAAGGCGAAGTCAGTGATGCTGAAAAAACAGTTTATATTTGAACTTTGAATCAATCATCACATGTAATAATACATATTATTACATATTATTACATGACGACATGTAATAATACATGTTATTACATATTATTACATGTCGTCATGTAATAATATGTAATAATATTTAATAAGTGGACTGTAGCATACAACTAACTGGCAGCTACGCTACACTGGTAATCCTGCTGATCAGGTGCACTGCACACTGTGTCCACTAGGGGTGTGTAGGCACTGTGGAAACATGGAAGCATTCTACCACTCTTATGTCCCAGAACGGGCTGCACCCAGATTCTCTAATTAAAAAATAAGCAAGCACTCACACACACACACACACACACACACACACACACACAAAACTGCATTATAGAGTGAGTGCACAGTAAACTGTCGAATTTGAATGGTGCTATGCCACAGCCAATCAGAGAAGAATACCAACGAATGCTGACGATGTTGTGTCGGACATGTTTACTGTATACATGTATGCATCAACCATCTGAATAAAATGTATTATCCACCACGCCAGACCCGCCCGCGTTCCCTGGTTACCGCTAGCGAACACAGCGCCGGCCGTAAACAAACCACATCCTGGATGTAAGCCATTATGGTCCGAGCGTGCCATCACATCTTATCAGGGGAGCTTGCATGTGCTGTGTAAAAGAATCATTATCCCAACACGCCTTGTCAGCACACCATCTACATTAGCAGCGAAAACAAGATTACAGCTGGCCGACTGGAGCCGTGGCAGAAAGGATGGATTGAGAGTCTTTGGAGAGTGTCTGGGAACCTGGGCCCGACTGGTCCGGGCACCCCTCTCGCTCGCCCCGCTGATTGCACGCCAGGCTGACCTTTACAATGAGTGAGACTCACCAAGTCTCCCTCAGCACAGAGTCCATTTGTCTTGGTGTGGTGTGATTCATTCACGCATAGGTCAAGAAGAACGTTTAAAACCGCAGCATACGATACGAGTTAAACCTGAGCACCAGACTAATGTGTTACAAGAACAATTACACCGTACACACAAAAAGTGTAAAGAGTACATCGTCTCTGAAACACTGGTTTCATTCACAAGATCCGTCCCCCACACATTGAGGAGGGTGTGTGTACCATATTGTGCCGTGTCCATCGAGCCCCCAGTGGCAGAACAGGCCGTATATCACGGTGCTTCACCGCTTCTACTTCAACGAAACAATAGCAGGAGACGAAGAGTTTATAGGATCGAGACAGAATAATGGGAAGGGTTTCACAAAGCAAATATATCCCGCTTTACAGTCATATTCAAGGCTTGTTATTCTGTCTAATATACTGTTCCACTGTATTTCATCCTATTTTCTCAGGACTACCTTCGATTGAGAAAAAGGCTCCAAATATACAGCGCTCGTTTGAAATGATAGCAAGAAAAGCGGACATTAGGAAAAATAGGTGTTAATTAGCGCCCAAAGGATTGTGCATGCGGCTGATTGCAAGCCAAGTCAAAGAAACCTTGAGTCTCAGACTGATGCGTACGCGGCACAATGCCCCGCCATCCAAGAGCTGGCTTATCAATATGCGAGCGGGGGGCTGGAAGGAGGTCAGTGCAGGAGGGAGTCCCAGGGCCCTCTGGGGCAACCGTTACTCCGCTAATGAGGAGCAGCTCGACTCCCCGACAAGCCAGGGTATGCTTTGGGGTAGGATGGGGGGGGGGTGTAGAGGGTGTGGAGGAGGGGGAATGGGGAGGCTGATGGATGGGCGACGAGGGGGGGTTTATATGGCCCTGTGGTCGACTGAATAGCACCTGTAACAGGTGCATCTACTAACTAGTACCCTGCTGGGGTCTACACAGTATAGTTACCCTGGCAACAATCACTGTGGGTTGACTATGAAGACCTCTGTGTGTGATTTGGACCACCACCAACCTTAGAGTCATATACTAGCATGGTACGGTAGCAGGTTTTATTTCCACTGGTATTGCAACTGGACTGAACACATACGCTGGCACACACACACACACACACACACACACACACATAAGGAAAAACAGCTACTGTAGCTATCCTTTGCAGCTTTAAGTTGGTCGATCCAGCCATGATAGAGCCAAGTCCTAGGAGGACAGAAGCGTATTATCTCCAATCCAGTCAGATCTGGACTGAGGAGTTGAACCATGTGATCAATCTGCGTGATCAACCTGCAGATGCTGCACAAGGTTATTCACTCACGCCTGCCCGCCCATCATAAGGCAGAACACTCAAGGAGAGCTTTTCTAAAACACAGTGAGGTAAATACCAGGATCTGCTGACATGTAAGCAGCCTTGGCTCATATTCACCAAGACAGTAATTTTCACCGTCCAGAAACACTTTTTTCCATTACAGACATGTAGCAAAAAAAGGGAATTCAAAACACAAACGCAAAGCTCTTCCCTGTGTTGTGTCAGAACTACGTATGTGTGTTTGCATGTCGAGTATAAAGCAGAAATACAGCTACTGTTGATGTAACTATACATGCTAAGCAGATGACACTCACCTGGTGACTCTCTATTAGTATAATGGGCCTTCTGGCAGGATAATGATCAACGGGAACATTTTCAGAAAAGTGTGAAACTACTTCTGCAGATTTCCACAGAGCAACACGGAGGTGCTTTTCAATGGAATGTGATGCAAGTTGAAAGGGAGCCAGAAATCAAGGCATGAAAAGCAAAAATAGTGCACCGCTCACAGTTTCTAATAGACGTGGGTTTGCCGGGGGGGATGGGGTGAGGGGGGGGGGGGGGGGGTTATTGTTGGACATAAGGGAAGGCCATGGATCCAGCTGGGATGCCTGTCAGCTAAACCCTGACTTCAAAGTCCATCTCCCCACCCCAACCTGTGGTGCGTACGGATCTGAGCAAGAGACCCGGGGTAACGGCCTACCGATCGATATGACTAAGCCACGCAACCAGCGAATACCGATGACATTCGATGGGACTGTGAACATCTCAAGGTCGCATGGCTCTGGTCTGGCAAAGCTAACTAGTTAGCCTCTGGTCTTCATAGCAAAGCTAACTAGCATGGCTCTGGTCTTCACAGCAAAGCTAGCTAGCTAACCTCTAATCTTCATAGCAAAGCTAACTAGTATTGTTCTGGTCTTCATAACAAAGCTAACATCACACTGTGGTATGGGTCTGATCTTCATAGCAAGCTAGGTAGCTAGCCTCTGGTCTTCATAGCCAAGTTGGCAAGCTAGCTTCTGGTATTAGGTTAACAGCACCAACAAAATGACTGAAGGCCACTTGAGCACCTGGAGCTTCGTGTTGCCATTTACCCACCAGTAGGCGTGCAATCAAAGCCCCAGGCCTCGACAACGAGGTTGTCTTCCGAGACCCGTCATCAGGCTGGATGCCATCTGGGCACCAAAGTCTGCTGGCGGTGACATGCAGCTGTGAAGCAGCTTGTTACAGGTCACCGTTTGTTTTTGACACCCATCTTAAATGGTCTCCTGAGCATGTTCATCACTGCCAAGATGGCGGTATAAACCTGGCCATCACTAACGGCCTCCATAAACAGTTTACGGCGCAACATCAGCATAAATTAGGCTTTGCATCGCCCTGCATCACTTTGTTCAATCTGATTTACCACCCTTTAACCCGAACAAGAATAATGGGGCCATTTTAATCCCCAATAAACATGACTAGTGGATTTATGAGTTGAATTAAGTGAAGTGCCAGCGCAGACCAAAGATAAGACCCGCTCTGAACACTGTTTGGAGCTGATTCCGAGGGCCATCAGATGGCCTTGAGAAGATCAGTATCCATGACAGCTCATGGGCATACAACATAGCAAGAGGGGAACTGGGTCAAATAGAATCATATCATCTTTCATACATACATGTACATATTTATATTCATCCATTTGGACCATTCGTTTTTAGCAAAATACAAATACAAGTAAAATCGATGCAAGCACAGAGTTTGTATTTCATTGCTGATATTTTATAGGAACATCATTGTCACTGCAGTCACGAAACGCCAGAGAATTGGAACGTAGTTCCCAGCCTCGGACAGGCGTCGACGCCAAGAACACGATTCTAAAATGGCAAAGAACTTCCAAAACTTTCTTGAGGGTCAAATCTATAGAAATGCGTTGAATATGCAGATTACTGAGTAAAACCATTATTCATTTATTTTGGACCAGGTGGTGGTAAACATTTATTTCTGCTGTAAAGATGGAAATGTGTTTGGGGATGACTGCACTCACTTTTAGAGCCTGCCTCAAGTGGCCATTGAAGGAATCGCATATTTTGGCACTTTGTCTGTGAACATCTGTGCACATAGCCTGCGCTTGTGCCAGCTTGCTGTTATCCTTCCGAGACCATCCTGATCTTGCAAGCTTCAGTTTGACTTTGCCATGAGAATCTGTCTGAAGAGCCTAAACATCTTGTTACTGAGACGAGTGACAACTGAACTGACTAATCAGCGTCACACTGATAGCTACAGGTGTGGTTTAGGTGTGACAACAATGAAAGAGTCTTGAAAACAAATCTTAAACAGCAATGACAGACAGTTGGTTCATCCAATCAACTGCCAAGTATTGTTTTTGAAAGTTCATACAATTCCAATGGACGGCTCCCCAGATGGACATGTGTCTAACAGTCCATGTGTCCAGGTTACCTGGCTCCCAAGCCAAGCCACAGGGAGCATGCGGACAGCAGTGGGGTGGCCCGGGCTCCTAAACCCCACCGGCACCCCTACAGGCTAAGCGCATCAGTGCACCAAACGCCAGACAAAAATAATCTCCTCCCAGAGTGTGTGAGTGTGAGTGTGTGTGTGTGTGTGTGTGTGTGTGTGTGTGTGTGTGAGAGACCCACTGTTTACTAAAGAGGCATTCTGAAGCTAGGAACTAATCGCCAGAAGCTTCAGTTAGCATTGGAGCATTAAGTTAGCATTGGAGCATCAGGTTAGCTAAGCATTAGGTTAGCATTGGCGCATTAGTATTAGGTTAGCAAATGAGCGTTAGGTCAGCATTGAAACATTAGCATCATGTTAGCAGTGGGGCATTAGCTTAGCATTGATATTTAGGATTAGTTTAGTATTAAAACATTAGCGTTGGGTTAGCTTTTAAGGACATATGAGCATAGGAGCATTGGCGTTAGCATTTGTCAGCTAAATATTTGAGTATTAGTTACCAACTTTTCTGAAACATCTTATAGAAACTTCATAAAGTTTCTAAAAGCAATTCATTATCCTCCATTCATTTAGACTGTGATTGGTTTAGCTTTGAAGACAAGCAGCTTGTGGCTGTTGATGCATATCCTCAGTAATGTGTGCTTAGAACAGGCTTGTGTACAATTAGTGTTGACAGTAAGACTGTGTGAGGTCAGTAGAGGTCAGCAGGGTAACAGAAATAACTGACATGTAATGCACCGTCATTTCAGAACCTGAACACGGACACTTTTCCATCTGCACCAGTGTCGTTCAACCTTGTTCAGACACTCAAACATACAGACAGAGCAGCGTGCCCGACCGCAGGGAGCAGAGCGGGCCCGGGGGCCGAGGAGAACAAATGAGTGCCGTTGTTCTGGAGCTGTGTGTGCATCCTAATAAAACCTAAGGCGGCGGCAGCTCGCTCTCGCACGGCCATATGGCCGCCAGCAGTAAATGGCTGCAGAACACATCAGCCAGTGGCTGCTGCCTCTTATCTGCGCTGCAATCTGTGGAGTAATTGTACTGATTTGTCTGCACAATGTGAACTTCACTTAAGTAGATCATCAGTTATCAGTAGAGGGCTTTTCTCACGCACCTTGACTAGTTCAGCGTGTAATGCTGTGAAGCCACAACACCATAGAACGCTATTGGATAGGGTGTATGTCATGTTGGTAGGTCTATTTCCTTTTTACTGCCTGTGGGCCAGTGTACATTAACGTTTCATTTGCAGCCCTCTACAAACACAAAATGGCACATCTAAGTTTTATCTTAATCTTATCCCAAATGATGAATGGGAGACAAACACAATATGCTTCAGACTAAGAAAATAAATCCATATATGCTTTGTGTACTGACAACCTTTTGGCAAGCATCATATTTCCATATATTAAACATTCAGTAATAGGAAAGTCAGGCTACTTTTAGTATTCTGGGAGCAACATGCAGAAAACAACATCTGCATTGTGTAACATACGGTAAGTGAATAAAAATGTATATATTGATCCAATGTAATTTACTTGGTTAGTTTGAATGATACATGAACAATTGAAGGAACTAAATCCTCCCCCTCTATATAAGGATTTGTTATGAGTGAAGAGAAAATACAATGCAGAACGCTAAGCCAACCAGAAGTCCCCTGCCTCCCTCGATATGACGGAGAAAGCTTTATAACCGAGGAGGTTTCAGAGCTGCATTGAGGCAATTCACCAGAATCCCTGCAAACACACTGTGGTTTTCCATTTCCACACTGGTGCCTCTGGACGAATGATACCGGCAGGAGATCCACTAGCTATACAGCCTGGTGTGCATACTATATACACAGTGATATATGTGTACTAGCATACTATATACACAGTGATATATGTGTACTAGCATACTATATACACAGTGATTATACTATATGTGTACTAGCATACTATATACACAGTGATATAT
>JAODLL010083051.1:0-14761 GCA_026546735.1 Forbesichthys agassizii
TGAGATTTTTTTTTGTGTCTATTTTTTTTTTATATATATATATATATATATATATATATATATATATATATATATATATATATATATAGGTTAGTTGTCTTAAATGTCTGTATGTCTGTTTCTGGTGCAATATTTATAACGGCACGTGCCTTTTTAGCTTCCTATCTAATCTGTCAATAAAATCCATAATGACAAAAACTCATGGCAGTGAATCAAAATAGAGCATGATAGAAGTAATGTATTTAGCACTCAAAATGGTCTTATAAAACTCACCTTCTACACTACTGACTGAACTAACATTTTTGTAAAGCCCTGTAGTACAAGTGCTCTCTGTGTTCTGTTTACTGGCTAGATAGGAACCACTTGCCATCTGTTTGTTGATTTCTTCTTTACCTATTGGTTTATGTTGCCTTTCTTTTAGCATGATGAGGTCAATTTGATTTTCTTTGCTGAAAATAGCCTCTTTATCTCTTGCCACTAATAAAGTCAGGGAGAGGACAGTGTGTTGCGCAACCACATGGCATATATGGTGAGAATCAGTGAAAGATTGTCTTCATTTGAGCACGAAACTATTTCCAAACAATAAAGCAGCCTTCCAGTTATGAGTCAGAGTGCTGTCGTTTTTGGGGAGTAAGATGAGGAGTTATGAGTGTTAAGTATTCCATTATCATTAAACTTAATAGTTTTCATTGTGTTGTAAAATATGAGACAATAGCTACTGATGTTAACTATTACTCATTACTTAACATTTATTTTGCACTGAAATGTATATATTTTGTCTTTCTTTTCTATGAATTAAATTAAAATAAAAAGTAATATATTTACTGCATAGTAATGCAAGGCTCTTCTAACATATCTACTGGATGTTAGCCAAATCATTTTTTTCTTCTTACTACCAGAAGGCAGAGCAAATAACAAGGCAATCAATGTGCAAACTGAGAAAACATGGGCCCCTGTAACTCAATATGGGAGGTACTGGTACAACCTATATAGGTCTATATGGTACAACCACACAGTATGCTTGAACTTCACCAGTTACGCGTGTCCTAATAAATGAATTGTTCTATTCTTCATTTAGCCAAACAGCTTTGTCCTGGGGCGTGCCATGCTGCTGCAAGGCTGTGACGCCTTCACATCAGGTGTGTGTTTCTTTGCTTCCCACCCCTTCCTTTGTGGTGTGTGTGTGTGTGTGTGTGTGTGTGCGCGGTGCAGAGAGGGAAGGCGGCGGGGCGGGGGGAACCAGCACTGCAGTGCAGATAGATGGATGCAGTGGCCTGGGCTGAGTCAGCAGCCTGTTCCCAGCAGACTGAGACTGTACAGTGGTGCTGTGCGTGCTGTTAGTGTGCGCGCATGCGTGCGCGTGCATGTACACTGTACAACACCTCCTCACAGCCCACGGCAGGGATGGAGCTAGCAGCTATAGTGCATGTGCCACAAAGACACAACATGAAAATGCTGAAGGAAGGAACATCAGTGCACTGTTCTGTAGGTGTTTAAAGGTGCAGGGGTTACAATGTGTTATATAATAATATGAATGGTAAATTATAATCATAATATTAGTCATCAGATTATATGCAAAAGTATTTTTATATTAGTCTTATTATTATTATCTTTAATGTATTGTGCATGCATTTATGTCAGTGTTTGTGTTGGTTTATATCATTTTATGCAGAAAATCTAGTGTTTGTCTAAATATAATGTGTGCAAGAGGATATCGAGCTACAAAGAGCTTCCTTGTGGAGGGCATTAATGATTGAGAACCACTTACAGTATATGATCTGTCACATGGTTGGCACAGCTATGCCACTACGGACTCTGTACATGGGCCGATTTAAAGATCTAAAGCTTCAGCTAATGGACAAATCTCATTGGCATATTTTGGTCACCTGCAGGCCTATGCTTTACATCCATTTCTACAGTGAGCTGTGAGATGGGATGAAGGTGGATCTGATAGACATGGGTGTAGGTGTGTGAGGAGAAAAGGGATATACTACTGTACAATGAATTACAAGCTGGAAAGAGTGAAATTGCAAGGTGAGTGTGTTTTAATGAATGAATTGTGTAAATGAAGTTGATCTTCAACATGAGAGGCAGTAGCTCATGTGTTAGGCTGACGTGTCCACAGGTCCTCTCTGTGTATAGGATTGTAGTTGTACTGTACAGTATGTATGGATTCATTGTAATATGGTATATTCATTGGATTTGTTTTCACATAGAGAGGCTGCAAATGCAGAGCCCCATGAAATGATAATTATCCCCACAGTTTCCAACAGATGGTATGTGAGAGGCAAACATGTTATTATGATGTTTATTAATTAGACTATGTTAAGGTTTAATATAAAGTAAATCCAAATGTTTCAATTAAACAAGGCTATTAGGTTAAATGAGCCTAACATATGTATGTTCCTTTGAAATATAGCAAATGTGCAAAGATGCAGTTAATCAGTTAGTAAAAGTTAAACATCCTTTGTATTTTAAAATGTTAAAATGTTGAATACTGTACCATCATCATATAACTGTGTTTCAGATCTATACAACGTAACATAGCTGTATTCTGCCCTCTAGCGCCAAATTAAGGAACTACGGGAAATTGGTAAATGGACTGCGTTTAAGCCTAGACAGTAAATACTATGTACAGTAGGCTAGCCTATTGTCTCACATTCACACACACACGGTGATAGCTGCCGTGCCACCAGGAGCAGATAGGGTTTGGTGTCTGTTTTATACGGGACACCACGACAGCGGTTTTAGAACCAGCAACTTCTGGATCACCTGTCACCCCGCTTTACTGCCACAGCCGTCCCATAGGAAAAGAAAAGGGAAAACAAAATGTTTTTTTTTTGTGTTACCATTAGGCTATTATTTAGGCCTATTTTTGTTTCATTTATTTCGAGGAGCCTGTAGGCCTATAGCCTACATCTGGTATGTGGACGTATGAGGTTTGCTATCCAGCACCTTGGCAGTTGGCACACAGGCTTTCCATGGAAGCTGAGAAGTGGACTACCGTCTATTTGGAGCGGCTCCGTCATGAAGATATCCTACTATGAACTCCCGCCCACCCAGCTAGTCCAGGGCCGAGGTACGGGCCGTGTACTCCAAGACACCCGCTGGTGGACTAACACCTCGTCAACAACGTCCCCATCCATTCTGAACCTCTGAACTGGGTGAACGTCGTTGTTCTCAAAAAGGTGGTGCTGACAAGTGGGGGCAGCAGTGAGCAGTTCCATGGTGTGGCTATGAGCAAACACAAATATCAAAGACTTCGAAGTGGTCAATAAAGTTGAAATAATAAAGTTAGCAAAATAATTGGGGGAAGATAGTCTACTGTGTTAGGTGGCCATGGTAGAAATGTAGGCATGGAATTGAAATGAATCTATTTGCAGTGGTTTTAATGTTATATCTAGCCTAATTACAACAAGATAAGATACAAAGCTATAGTAGCAATAACTTTGTACGTTATCTGCCACTTCATTAATTATAGACCGTGATTATTAAAATAGGCCTAGCCTAGATGATTATCAGAGTTGCCTTTTTTGCATGTTCCCTCAACTGAAACACAGTTATAAAACACTAAGCTATTTAATTAGTAGCCTAGCCTATGACTTTTGCTTCTTGCTGTTTTAACCCATTATCTATTACTAACCACTAACACAAGCATGGGCACAGTAGCCTACTTTATAGTTTAACGTATAACAGTTAAAACAGCTGACATATCACTGTATTTCGATTAAGCTAATGTACAGAACCATAAAAGATGGAAATCAGAACAAATATGCAATTGCGCGTGCATCCAGTAGAGGGCAGTAAATCTAAATTTCTAATATTATTCAAAAATGTGCATAACCAAAGATTTGATGTTCGACGTCACGTCAGGTTTGACGATTTCGACGTATATTTCGGCATTACTAGTCACATTCAGAATTCTGTCCATTTATCAAATGTTCGGGACTCTGTCGACGCCTTGTCCTCAAGTACCCGACATAACAGCACAACACACCGGACTTGAGTGGATTGAAATGGCGACATCAACTGGTAGGTTTGACAAATTACCGTAGTAGACAACAGGCTACTGTGTCTCGCGTAAACCACGTAAAAATACGTTTGGTTGTCGTTGCAGGTTCTTTGGGTTCAGAGTCAGACCAACAAGTTCCAAAATCGCCTTTTTGGGCTTCGTTGAGCATGGCGAACTCGCCTAGCAGTGAGTAGTAGCCTAGGCTAGGCCTAGGCTACCACTTAGTCTATTTTAAATCATTTAGATTAGTGGCAAATGGGAAGTTAAAATGTGAGAAAGACAAAAATGTGTGTGATATTTTGTAGGTTTTGCTGTTCCCGCCACTCCTGTGCAAGTGACTTGGCAGATCATTCTCAGTCAAGAGGATATTCTCTGGAATTCAATGTTAAGAAAAACTGAGAAGATCCTATTAAATCACAGCCCTGAAACACCCAGATGTCACGGTTAGTCTAAATAAATGTAATGGCGCTGTTATGTTAGATTACGTATAATAGCATAGGCCTAGTGCAAAAATAATTTTGTTTTTGTTTGTTTGTTTCACAACTATAGTGCAGGCTGTGCCTACCATTGAGGAGTGATGACATTTGGGAGAAAACTGAAAATTGGCCCCAAACCATAGGAAGAAGGACATGGCATGATGAAAAGAGTAATATCTAAAGAATTTTAAAGTGCAAAACCTTTACCCTACCTAGATTTTGCTGATGTAATGTTTGTGTATTCAAATATATATTTATATATATATTGTAACAGCATACCTTCTTCTTTATTTAATTTGGGTGGGGAGAGAGTTATTGTGGACAAGAAGCCTACAATGGCTAAACTGTACCGGTACTGGAAAAATATTAGAGATTTGAGGTTTTCTTGTAATTTGAAGATGGAATGTTTGTGAAATGTTCTCGTTTACTTTAGACATATTTAAGCAAATATTTTTTTCGGTGAATACTGCAGCCATAATTTAAACATTATATAATTATTTGACAGGACAAATACAACTTTTACTACTGAAATAGACCAAAATAAGTTGGATTCACTGCTAACTATGTTTAAAAACTTAAGCCTTGGCCAAGTTGACATGCCATAAAAATGCAAAAGCATCAAGTGGTTTTAGGGTAATAGTAGAGAATTAGTGACAGATACAGCTTCCGTTTAGGTCACAGCCATGGATGTTATATGATGGTTTGCATGGCATGATGGGATTACATGTAGCTCTAATGTGTGGCCATAGTAGGGTGTGATGGGCCACAGCTGTAGTGAAAAGTGATTTGACTGTGGAATGCTGGGACATGGTTTAAGAGTCGGTGTTGATGGATGAACAAAAGGTTTGGACATCTGTCACACGCCGCCATATGCCCTTCGCCCCCGCAGACAATAGGGCTGTAGAAAGGGGTGTTCAAGGGTAAGGCAAGTAGCTTTCTCCACTGTTCTTTTTCCTTCTTTTCTGGCCCCTCTTCTATTTCTTATGGGCCCTTTACGTGACACAAATCGCCCTTCGTATCATTCTAATTTCTTACCCTTTCACTTTAAGTTATTGCCTACAGTTTAAATATATTAAATAATAATGCTCTATATTTATATTGTACCATAATACTAGGAAATAGAGTTGATTAATAATCTAAAGCATGCATGATGTATTTTTCATGTCATAGCATGAACTTAAAGACCAGTCTAAAGTCAGTAATGGTAGGAGGATACAACTTTTGACACACTGACCAGGTGAATGTTGGTTTGGTATATCTTCATTTCGATGATACGTTCCTGTCTGAGGTAGACTAACAGTTCAAGAATGATCAACATTTCTCCTTAACTGATGGGAATTTACATGAAATATATATTTCCATGTACAATGTCTTCAAAATGAGGTAGAAATGGTTACAGAGAAGAATGCACAAGATTCAAACAAATATACTACTTAATAAGATAGCAAGATAACATTGAAATCCCACATTTGTTGGACAAACTTATCTACAGTTGGGCCCTTGTAAAATTACTTGACTGGATCATAGTTCCTGGTGAACAAAATACTGTTCCTTGTAGCAACATGTAGTTCAGTAGAGCACATTCTTTGGGGTTTGCGTTGAAGAGCATTTAAATGTTGCCAGTAAGCGCTTAAATAATTCTAACATACAGCCCCGATCATCCGTTAGCAGTATTTTTTAAACACCGGAGTTCACCAACCTGTAAGCATCCCTGACCAAGATGACCCCATATCCCTATTTCTCCTTGTAATACTATAATACAATTGAATTCTAAGGCGCTTTGGATAAAGCGTCTGTTAAACTGCCTGGTTTTATAGTGAGTATTTATTTAAGAGTGATTTTGCTAGCTTGTTTTAAGTTTGTCCATCAAAGGTGTTCCCCACTGCTAACTACTAAAACACTCAACAGGACATTCTTTTCTCCAAAACCTATAAGAGAAATATATCTATACATGAAGAAAATATGTTTCATATACCTAAAACATAATTGATACATAATGGCATGTATTGTCATTTAGAAAATATCTGAATTACATTCAACATTTCAGGCCTTGGTACAGCAACCTCAAGTCTAATTTTACAGAGCTATGAGGTTGTGTGTGTGTTTGTGTGCGTGTGTGCATGTGTGTTCATGTTGTATTAAAGGCCCTATAAGTTCTTTACTTTCCCTGATCTGTTAAGAGCTCATGTTTTCCTCTTAAATGACTCTTGTTACTTTCATGTTCCATACAGCTCTCTATAAACACCCTAAAGTACATAAAGTCGTATTTTCTTTCTTTCAGAGGTAACAATATTCTTCCTGAGTATTTCATTACAAGTCTATAAACCATTATTAGAGACAAAATAAAAATAATGCATATTCAAGCCATAAAGAAAATACTGGCACGCAGGAAGGTAGATTTCCATAAGAACACCATGTAGAATAAATGTGAAGAGAAATCCTCTTTTTAGATTTGTGAGCTTTACATTTTCAAATGTATACTGTATATTTTTCCTGTTATCACAGAAAGATATATGATGTAATGGTTGTGGTTCAAATGTCTTTTCAGGCTATTACCATATATATGGTGCAGACATGGCTGTTGGAAATCATAGTTTGTGTTCTTCTGAAAATATACCTGTTAGTTAGAGGATTAGGAATTGAAAATATCATGCATAAATAACATGATCTTTTGCTGACTTCAAGATGAATTTAACATAAAATCTTCCCTGACTTAAAAAAGAAAACAAAAAAACATTTGGCTTTGTGTGTTACTGCCTGGTATAATAAGCAGCTATATATGAAGAAGAAATGAAACATTAGTCAATGTAGAGAAATTGTCAAATAGGATAGATAAGAAAAGAGAGAGTTAGAAATAAAAATAGCAAGAGGTAAAGTGTGGGGCAAAAGCAAGAGCTGAAGCGGGGTAACATTCATTTTACAAAGCCGAAGTTAAGCTTTGGAATCAGCGTGTACAGTTAAGTGTGATTGTGCTGGACTAGTATGGCATTTCACTTATTGCTCTGCTTACTTTTTTGGTCTGAAAAGCGTGGCAAATGGTAACACAACAACCACTCAAATATGACTTCTATCTTCTAACACAGCAACATTGCAACGCCACTGCCACAGTAGCAGAAAGGAAATAAATAGAATCCTGAGAGAGGTGATCAGTCCGACATTTAGACCGTCTTTAGAACAATCTAGAATATGCCTTAACCCCATTCCTAACCCCTAGCACATCCTCATCATGGGACAAAATGGTCCTTGACTCTTTGGAGAAAGAAAATTAATAAGGAAAATGTCATTGTGTTCCCTGTCACATTAAATGGTCTGTCCTGGCCAAATACAACACTTTGTCTCTATTTTCCACCTGGCACGGAGGAGTCATTTTTAAAGAACTTTGACCTGCTCCTCACATATGCCATCATGGTCTGTCAGCGCCCTCCGGTGGGGTCCTCAGACCTTGCATGCGATGCCGGTATCTTCATAGATATCCTCTGGTGCGGGAAGCTGTGCTCCCCTGAGCCGCCATCTCCTGCCAGGCCAGAGGGGGGGCTGTAGTCCCCCGTCCCGCCGTACGGTGGCGACACAAGGGGCTTCGCGGGTTTGTAGCTTTGGGGGTCCGAGCCACTCATTTCATATCCATTTCCGTTCCCGTTGCTATGGCCTTTACCGTGGCTGTTTCCCTGGCCGTTGGCGTACTTCCTGTAGCGGGAAACTTCCCCGTCGCCGTCCTCCTCTCCGTCCTCCGTCATCTCGAAGGCCTTGCGTTTCATCGGCCCCCCGGCCTCCGATCCCCCTCCTAGGCTGTGAGTCGGGTAGCTGTAGCTGGCTCCCAACATGGTGGGCCGTGGACCTAGAGGGGTGGGTGTAGGGAGATAGGAGGCACCAGGGTGGCTGTAGCCAGAGGAGAGGCCACTCTGGGCGTGGGGGTAGCAGCCAGGAGGGTAGTTGTACATGGGGCCGCTAGGGCTGTAGCCGGCCACTAGAGGGGGTGTGGCCTGCAGAGGGTGCAGGGGAGCAGGGGGAAGTGTTGCGCTGGGCTGGGGGCAGTATCCCGGTGGCAGGTATGTGCTGTTGTAGGCAGGGGGGTAGTCCTGGGATGAGCCACTGTAGCCCGGGTCAGTGGCCACACCAGAGCCTATCTTGGCCCCTGCTAGGGCCTCCAGCCCGGGGTAGCACTCCATGCCCTGGCTCAGAGCCCACGACTCGGGCTCAGACTTCAGGAATGTCCCAGGCTCCGGGTAAGCCCCTGAGGCAGGCCTATCGTACGGCAGCTCTAGTCCGGAGTACTTCTCAGCGTATCGCTTGAGCAGAGAGGAGGCGGTAAGGGCGGAGATGTCGTCGCTAGCCCAGGGGTAACCCGCGGGGGCATAGCCACCGCGACGGGCGCCTACCGGCGCACCGTAAGGGTCGTGTTTGTGGGCGGATGGGGGCGAAGTAGTAGAGGAGACATCCAGGTGCTGCTCGGGCCACTGGGACAAGGGTGTGGCGTGCTCCGGAGACCAGTGCATCTTCAACAGACCTGACAAGCACAGACAGATTGTTAGACCTGACAGTCTGACACAGAAGTCGAGTGGGATAAAGTTATGTATGTGTGGGTATGTGTGAGGTGTGGATGTGGAAATTTGAGATGTGATTACTACCATTACTATACTGTGTATTTCATAGTTTGTTTTCTGTGTTTAAAGGCAATAAAGGATATACATCCTTGTGTCGAAAACCAATGTTACAGCTGCTTTTTCCTAGCCTGGTATAACCAGACCATATTCACAGGCCACGCTCCATTGGGAAGTGTTAACAGTTGTACCCTCATACTGGGCGTAGACCTCTGCTTATTTTTGAAACTATTGGACAGCACTGAACCAATCAGCGTTACTACAATTGTTTTTATCACCTCATCTAGCTCTACCACCATTTAGAAACGTGTTTGACTTTAACGTCATCTCACCAACCCACCCTGATTGGTCTGCCAGCAGGGTGGCTGTGTGAACACTAATGCCAACAGGGTTTCCAGCCTTTAATCTCAGCGTAATAAACTGATCTGAGAGCAGTAGTCTTTTTCCCCTCCCACACCTAAATGGTCTTCCCCTGGTAGTTGCATGTCAATCAACCACAGGCAGACATTTGGGACGCTGTAATGCAATTGAGGATTGTACTTTAAGGTGCTTATAGCAGCAAACCACTATGTAAATATATAGTGGTGTAATTGTGTCCTGAGCAGAGAATGACATCACACTCCCTCTGTGTGTGTATGTGTGTGTGCGCGCGCGTGCATGTGTGTTTGTTGTAATCTGAGCTTCTCCGTTCCATGTTTTCATAGCTGCCCCAGCTGCGCGTGTATGTGTGTGGGCCCACGAAGCATTTGTTTTTGTCTGATATGCTGATGCTCTAGTGCAACATCTAGTGGCAGAGGAGATCATCAGCAGATCCTTTAAACACCATTCTGCAAAACCGCTTTGCACAGTGGCACCCAGTCAGGGGACTGCTGTTCTCAGCCAATAATATAGTTGCCGGCAACACAGCCTCCAGCCTGGTCGCCGCGGCGATAAGCCTTTGCATTGCCCTCTCTGTCTTCGCCTTTCTCACTGGGCCCATTGTTGTCCCTCTGTGAGCCCCCTCCTCCACAAGACCACCCCCACCAAGCGTGTGATCTAATTCGGAACAAACCTCAGGGGTCTGCTGGACGTAGGGGGGGCGCAACAGAGAGGGGGGAGGGGGGGCCGCAGCACAGAGGAGGAACACAGTTATCCTTTCATCAGACGGAGCTCTTCACAGAGAGGCCATGTACATAAGTTCATCACTGAACAGTCAGCACTATGGCAGTGTGCTGATTGATTATTGGGAAGGAAATCACTTTTAATGTATTTTATGCCTTCTGTAATTACAATGCATTGCACGTTATCACATTGTGCATGACAATAAGTTCTTACATACACACAAGCCCATTGTTTTTTCTGTGTTTTGTTTTGCAAATTTTTCGACCCATTTCGCCAGAAAAATAAATGTGGTTATGCATGAAAAATAAATGCATGCATAACCATGGATGTGCCATTTAGTATCTTCCCTTACCATATGGGGGTTATCTTACCTAACAGCACTGGAGGTCACACAAGGTCAAATAAGAGTGGCAATGGCAGTGGGGTGGTTATCCCCCAACACAATGCACACGCACGTCTGGTGGGACCATGTATGGATGGTTTATGCCAGGTTGACATGTCCCGGGACCACCAGATGGGCTTTTAAATGTTCCACATGTTGATCCCTAAATTAAATGATCCCTCAGTCCAGTAATCCTGCTCATCCAATCCAGGGATCCCGACTCCCTTAGTCTGTCCAAACTCCTCCCCATATCTGAGAAATCCCTATGCTCTAGGGAATTCCATACGATCATGGGACTTCATGGGTCTTCAGGTCCAAAACAAACAGTTCTGGCACGGAGCTGATAAAGTGACACATTTTCACAGACCTTTAATCTTGACCTCAAGACAACACAGAGCCATAGACAGACAGACAAGCACACAGACAGACAGCACACAAAGAAAGTGCTAATCGGCACTCGTAAATACAGTATGTCTGAATTAGGCAGCTTTTTAACTTTAAATTAAAGTCTATTAATTACAGGCCTACAGTACATTATATATAAACACACTGTGTAGACTATATTATGTTAATTGTAGTGCTATTCTCTCAATGTTCTATCACATTCATAGCATTGTAATGTCAAAACACATAACACAAGCCGCTAATACTATAAAAACCATGTGTACTGGTAGCTAAAACCTGATCATATTTGCTGGTCTGAAACATTTTAGAGATTGTCTCATTCAGGTTAAGTTGTTAAAGTAAATTATGCAGATTATGTGTCTTTAACCGGCATGAGCCATTTCTAGTACTTTCTTTATTACACTAATACTTCAGCTGTTAAAAGGAGACATCTATCTATCTATCTATCTATCTATCTATCTATCTATCTATCTATATATCTATCTGTTTATCTGTCTATGTCTGTCTGTATGTCTGTCTACAGCATAACGTTTTTTAAATAATTACATAATTGCAATAATCATACAATTTAGCAGTTGAACGAACATTTTAAAGTGTGCACTTAAGAATTACAAGTGAATACAATGGAAGAATTGAACCCTTGTTCTTCATATTGATCAATATGGCAAATGTATCCTGTGAGATTCGGTGCTTGGTGCTTCATCATGAAAGGAATTAATCAGAGATAGAACAAGTCAGTCAAACTGCAAATATATATATACTTTATATAAGCTATACAGTCTTTCACGGTACTAACAAGCTATCCTGATCCCAGACAAATACATATAAGCACCTATCACCGCTCACCAAGTTGGTGTAATCGTTCCACGTTAACATCCTAATATACTGTGTTTGAAGAAACCGACGAACATTTGAGTAGAGGAGGCAGAAAATGCACTGACTGGGCCAGTGTGTAACATCAGACCGTGCAATGCGTTGGTCTCTGAGAGGTGACGACCAGACTGTGGAAACCAGATTAATGATGGATTAGGAGACATGAGGCTTATTAGAGGTCAATGCCTGGTGACAATGTTGAATCCAGGAAACATCAACCGAGTGGAGCTTGTCACCCTTGGGTTTTAAGGCTATTGTAAAGATTTCACTACAAATAAGTAATTGTGAGTTTGATGATAGAAACTGTGCACGTTGTGCGCAACATTGATGCTTTAAACAGCAACTATCTTGCTATGTAATTACATTTGCCAAAAAGTTTTAGGAAATGTAAATATATAGAGGGTTTTTACCAAAAATGTGAGATTACATATGTGTACAGGTAATACTGTGCGTGTGGCATGAGTGCTAAAATGTGCAATCGACAATTAAAACCAGACAATTAAAGCTTTGTTGCTAGGCAGTATTCATTGTAATAAATGCAGCCTTTTCCCCTCCACTCACCACTGTTACCCCACATGCAGAGGCTGAAAGAGAGAGCCTGTCCGGATACAAGCTAACACATCAGGACCATCTGCATCATTCACAGGCCCACCATCATGTGAGACCACCTCAACAACGCTGCATGTTACGCGCAAGGCAGGGTATTCATGATGGGAAAGAACAGACCCGAAATACAGTGTACGTTCTATAGGGTAATAATAGGTCGCCCTCTCTGTGTTGAACTAATTTTTCCAATATGATCTTGAATAAAGGTCTTACATACGGGCGCGACCTTGCTGGAGCAAAACATACAACGTATGTGAAAATGTGTATGCATGCGTGTGTGTGGGTGTGTGTGCGTGTGTGTGTGTGTGTGTGTGTAAACTAGAAGCAAGGGGCTTGTAAACAGGACCGTGATCGATCCAATCAGTAGATGGACTGTGTGTAACCCCAGCCCCCAGCTCTGTGCTATCAGCCCTCAGTAGTATTGTAACGCAGCGCAGAGGATTCTGCTTATATGCTCATCTGTCTCAGTCACTCTCTCTCTCTCTCTCTCTCTCTCTCTCTCTTTCTCTCTCTCTCTCTCCACCCCTTGACGGCAGATATTAAATCATTGCCTTCTACAGCACACATTATTAGTCAAACACCAAAGAAACTATCTGCTATCTGGGGAAGGGGGCGGGGGGGCGGGGGGGGGGGGTAAGGGGCACCACAAAAACTCTGGCAACGTGCATGACTATACCAGGCACAGAGTGGTACAGCTGTTGGTGGATTCTCAAATGTACCTGAAAAGCGTTTAAATCATCCTTCTAATAAAGAAACTTTTCTAAGACTATTATGGTGGGCATTAGGGAAATGTGATTACGCATCGTTGGCTACTGCCAATGTGTGATGAGGTTTATGTGATTAGGTTTATGTGCAACTTGTGGTCCACATGCTCGGCGTGAGCAATTAGGGGATAATTAGATGAAAGTATGTGCGGGGGAGGGGTACCACTGGAATGGGGATTTGGGGGGGTTGTGAAACATCCAAGATGTTTAGCTAAACCAGAACGCGGAGAGGAAAATCACTCCACAGAAGCGAAGCCTTTTCCTATCGCCGGCTGTAAACGCTGCATGGCGCTTCCTGGCACTTCCTGGAGACATTTACGCGTAATAAGACTTTCTCCGGTGCACAGTCAAGTCGTTTCGCAGTCAAGTTTGTGGTTGTGCAGAATATAGCTCAACGCTGACCAGCACACAGAAAGTTATGGATGGAATGCTTGGAATCCACCCGAATGATCTATTAACACAGCACAGATCCTCTCTCAGTAAGTTCAAAAAACGCTGTCCATAGTGAGCCTGTTATCTTATACAGTGCTGAGTAATCGCCCCGTTAGATGCCAGGGAATTATTAGGTGATTTGTATTCATTACAATTCATTCAAGCCATTGGCAGGATCAATATGAAACACATCAGGCCACCAATGTGTCATTAATACACATGCAATGTGCTGTGACACAACGTTGGCGCTCACAGAAGACAATACAGTACAGTAAAGTATGTTTGTGTGTCCACACAAACATACATGCTCCCTGTTTACACAGTAAACCTGGCAAGCGTTACACTGTTATGTAAGGAGTGAGTCCAGAGTTGCACAGTGGGAGGGTCGACAATAGAAAAGAAGTTTCTCTCTCGCTCTCTCTCTCGCTCTCTCTCTCTCTCCCCCCCCCCCGTCCCCCTCTTCTCCCCAGACTTGAACACAGCAGCAGGTCAGGCCAAATGGCAGCATACCGTAAGATGTGGTAATACAAAGGCCCCTACACAACAACACAACACACAAACCAGCACTATTCCCCAGGTTTGAGACCTATAAAATGGGGTCCACAGCATCTTATATTCAAAATATTATTCAAGCTAATAGTTAACCTTATTGACCCACTATTTAGTGATAAACTATTTTTTAATTTTTAATTTCTCCTTTTGTCCCTCTTCCCCTGCTGTAGGAAAGGCAGGAGTGTGTCCGAGCTTGTGTGGTCAGCTCTCCCTTCCCCCACCCGCTCTTTCAGCTCTCTCTCTCACACACACACATGTGGCCCCTCTGTGCTCATTGTGTCCACTCATATATCAGCCTTCAGCTGACCAGTTTCCTACACGTCTGTTCCATCTGCCCTTCAATTTGTGCTTTATCTCTCTCTCTCTCTCTCTCTCTCTCTCTCTCTCTCTCTCTCTCTCTCTTTGCCTCTCTCCCTCTCTCCCTGTGTCGGGTGTCCACTGCTACCAGTAATCATTACCATAGTGCCTAACGACAACATGAGCTGGACAACAATTTGCCTAACAAGCTTGCACTATCAGAGCTGTGTGTGGCGTGTGCATGTGTGTTTGTGTGAAGGGGG